>JASSUY010022025.1:0-63820 GCA_032466535.1 Forpus xanthops
CGGGTTGGACATAGCCTTGGGTGGCATGGTTTAGTGGGAGGTGTCCCTGCCCATGGCAGGGGGTTGGAACTGGATGATGTTAAAGTCCTTTCCAACCCTAATTATTCCATGATTCTATGATTGTGGGAAGAGGAGCAGCTTTAATGGAGTAACATTAACAGGTTATTGTACAATCCCAGTCTTTAATGGATGCTATGATTCTAGTAATGCCCTTTTTTAGAATCTACAAATGGTGAGCTCAAGTATTACAGTGCAGAATAGATTCCCAGATAGGCTTTTATGGCAGTCTCCTGAAAAGTACAGAAGATATCTGATGTTTTAGAAACTGGAATAATAGGGGAGCAGTAAGATCAGATATTTTCTGCCTTTTTTTTTTTTCTTGTTCCTAGCTCAGTTATGATCCTTAGTGTTTCTGCAGTATCCTGTGGGTATTTCTGCACTGTGTTTGGTGTTCAGTGGATGGTTGTATCTGGTTTTAACATGAGGCAGCCTCAGCTTTGTGATAGATAGGGAGATGATTTCTTATTGAGAAGACTGTCCTTTCAAGGTTGATGGGAAATTAAGAATGTTTATTCTGAGTTATCAGCATCTGTCTTAAGTTCACTCCCTTGGTAAAAGAAACGAGGCAAAAGTTTTATGTTTGTTGATGCCAGCTACAGTTCTTTACTATCTTGACTGAGTTCAGCGTGGAAAAATGAGTCAAGTTAAACACAGTCCCCCTAGAGCTTTGGTTTTTACCTCTAAAGATACAAGGCTCATTAGATGGAATTAATTCAACTTCTGTAACCTTTCATCTGCTTTCTTGACTGTATAATGTAAGTATATATGATGTAAGAGCAGGCTAAAAGTAAAGTAGATACTTGTGCATTTATTTTTTTTCTGTCTGAATAGGTGTTTTAATGATCACTTCTAATTAAGTGTAAAATGCACTAAAAATTAACTTACTAGGAGTATCAGAAGGGTGATTTCATAATGGTGATCATTCTTTCAGTAGAGCTGCTTCTTAAATTAACAGTCTTTTTTCCTTAAAATATTTACTCATTCTATTTGGACCAAAACCAGATGGTGAGTGCTTGTTGAAGATCAGGAGTTAATATCTGTTTTCTCATTCATGACCTAAATAAGAATTTGTATGATCTGAGACTGTTTTGTATAAAACTTCCACTGAAGTTTTAACGGAGAAGAATGCAGCAAGAGATTAGTGGTGTACATATTAACCTAAGCACTATCACTTTCTTGGTGGACAGACTTGTTATTTGGCACCAGTTATGTTAAAATAGACAATCATGGAGGTGAAAGTTAGTGGAAAAGGAGTGTTACCTTCTTAAAAAAGCAGTAATGGGGCACTGCTGTTGTGGGGTTTTGGTCTCTTTTTGTTTCAGTTTTGTCTAAATTTACAAGATTATGTACTTTAAGAAGTAACATTGCTGGATACAAGAGAGATATGTTGAAGTAGATTTGCTCAATGTGTTCGGCAAAATTTTCAGTCTCTGTTTGGAAAGATTAGGCACCCCATTTTTTTTCAACAGCTAATGTGACTTTATTCTTGGAGGTACTCAGTTGTCTGTAACTTACTTTGATTTTGGATTACTAGCTTTCCATGTATAGGATTCTGGGGCATAAATTAATATTCCTTACCTTATAATAGCAATTGTGGTTCCTTTCAGTCATGAATCATCTTATTAATCGTAGGAATAAAATGTGTTCTATTTCCTTGATAAAGTGTCATTAATATGCCAGAAATTTTCCCATCTTCCATTTTTAGTCATATTAGTCTAGACAGCACAGTATGTAACAGTATTCTCATTGCCTTAAATTTAGGTTCAAGAAGGAAGCAAAAATGTACGCTTGGGCTCAGTAATCGGTCTGCTGGTAGAGGAAGGGCAGGACTGGAAGCAAGTTGAAATACCAGCTGATGATGGTGCTCCATCTTCTCCTGCTCCACCAGCACCTGCACTTACCTCAAGTACTGCAGGTCCTTCAGTTTCAGCCCCTCCTAAGCTAGAGCATCAACCTGGAAAATTGCTGTAAGTTTTTTATGTTTGTTGTAAAATGCAACTCTTCTCTATATTAGTGGAGCTGAACCAAGAAGAGTCTTTTCCCCTTTCTACCTACTATTAAACTTTTAGATGAAGAGGGTGTTTCAGGATGTGTGAGGTAAAAACACTTGCCTGCCCAGATTATTTCTCTGCTTGGAATCCCAGTAAGTCAATTTAAACGATGTAGTTTTATTAGAGCACCTTCTATGGATGTATCCTTATTTTGACATAAAATTGCTTTGTGAAGGATTTTAAACTTAAATTAGGAAGAAGTTATCTTTATGTACAACAGACACTAATGCTTATGCATCAGATTCTCAGTTTACCTACAGCTTGTTTTCTGTTTCTTTTTCAGGAAAAAACCCAAATAAACTACACACTCCAAAATCCTTCCAAGTTCTTGCACTTTTGATATTAGAAAAATGTTCTTCTTTTTATAGCAGTGGAACGCAAAAAAATCAAACCTGTGGATTTTTGTACTCTTTATTAGTTTTGTTTTGATTAGTTATGGTACTCTGCAGCATTCCAAACATCTCAAATGGGAGAGTAAATTAACCCCAAAGTGTTAGTCAGGTAGTAGTAATCTATCACTGGTTTAGATTGCAGGATGCACTTTATTTGAAGGTGTTGCTCCTTGTTTGAAGTCGGTTGTGACAAAACTAAAGCTGTGAAGTTACAACCTATAAAAGAAAAGAATAAGAAATTTATTTTGGTAGCATGTGCTATGGAAACTGTTTGGTTTTCTTTATTTGGGGTTGGTCTTTTGCTTCTGGAACAGAGGACATACTTTGTAGTTTCTCCTGATATACATTAAATTAACTAAATTAATCTTATTGTTTAAATAATGTGTTTTTTCTCCTAATTTCTTCAGGGTTCGTCTAAGTCCTGCAGCTCGCATCATTTTGGAGACGCATGGACTAGATACAACCAATCTTGTACCTACTGGGCCTCGAGGAATCTTCACTAAAGAGTATGTAGATATTTCAGTAATGCTTCAACCTCATATTGGGTTATTTTTTCCTTTGAACCTAGAGCAATCTCCATGAACTTGAAAAAGCCAACATTTTGTTCCATTTTTTTTTAAAGGGAAATGCCTTATTTACATTTGAAAGGC
Source organism: Forpus xanthops (assembly GCA_032466535.1). Classification (NCBI taxonomy): domain Eukaryota; kingdom Metazoa; phylum Chordata; class Aves; order Psittaciformes; family Psittacidae; genus Forpus; species Forpus xanthops. The sequence goes on from JASSUY010022025.1 coordinate 3,154, forward strand.
CTGTTGAGAAGATGTGGAGAATAGGTTAGGAATTATTCTACAAAGCCTTTGATTAAAAAACTCCATCTCTTTTTGTTTTTATGTCCTGTCTGAGCTACAGGGTACTGCTATTATATTTCTTGCAGCTCAGCCTAATGATGGCTATCAGCTCCTAGGCATTGTTAGCTGCCATTGAGGATCTCACAAATTTTGCTACTCAGAGATGTATTCAGAGCTAAAATAAAATGCCAGTGTCATATTTTCTTCACCTCCTTTTCTTTGGGGAGTTCAGATCTTCTCCTTCTTTCACTGTAGTTCAGTTATGAAGTCTGTCAGGTTTTAACTTGTTCCCTATTTTATTAGGTCGGGGAGAGCATTAAGTGTGATGGTAAGAAATCCTGAGCTTTGTGTTTTTTCTTTTTTTTTCCCCATCATTGTTTTAAAGGACTTTTATATACAAACCTGTGGTTTGTTATGATCAGGCTTCTAGTAGTTTAGTACACTTTTTGACTATTCTGATGTAAAGATTGGTACTCAACTCTTGGAGTGACGAACCTGTGCATAAAAACGTGTTGTGGTAGGTCCAGACCACTTAGTATCAAAATGGTACATTACCTTCACATGATATTAGAAGTGAAGATTTTGGCAGGAATATTATTTTTGTTCTCAGTAAAATTACTCCTTTTGACAAATGTTATCATTCACCTGCACAGACCTTGTTAGCTACTGTACTTTTAGTTCTGTTCACAGACAACCAGGTCAGCATAACTTGGAATTGAACCCGGAGGAGCAGATGGTAGAAGTCTGTTTTTCTAGGGAAAAGCAGATTTTTTTTTTTTTTTTTTTTTTACCATTTCCTATGGTCTTTGGCTGAGTTGAGGTAAAATGAGTTGAATAGATAAAATATCTTATGTAACATCGAATTATAAGAATTTTACTCTTAATTATGTAAGTGTAGTGGTAATTTATGGTGTGTTACTAGGCAATGCAGGTGGAAGCCCTCTAGGACTTTGAGCTACCTCATTACCATTCCATAGTTGTCATGGAGATGTAGCAAAGATTTTTCAGTAGCTATAGAATTATCTAACAAAATCTTTCTTTTTTGCAAAACTGCTTCCTTCTATGCAAAATATATGCCTTTGAAATGTCATTTTCCTTACCACCCTGAGAAGAATTTCTTCCTAATACCTAATCTAATTCTCCCCTCTGTCAGTTCAAAGCCATTCCCCTTTGTCCTGTCACTATCTGCCCTTGTCAAAAGCCCCTCTCCGTATTTCTTTCTGATTTCTTTTTGACCCCTTTAAGAACTGGAAGGTGCTTCTAGGTGTCCTTGGAGACTTCTCTTCTCCAGGCTGACTAACAAGTCCAGCTCTCTCAGCCTGCCTCCACTGCAGGAAGTGCTCCAGCCTTTGGAGCATCTTTGAGGTCTCCTCTGGATTTGCTTCAACAGCTCCATGTCCCCTCTTGTGTTGGGGGCTCCAGAGCTGAATACAGTAGTTCAGGTCAGGTCTCACCAGACCAGAGAAGAAACCTCAACCTGCTGGTCTCGCTGCTGGTGATGCAGTGCAGGACACTGTTGGTTTCAGGGCAGCAAGCACACACTGCAGGGTCATGGTGAGCTTCTCTTTATCTTGGGTGTATGTTACAGACTTGTTATGGGAACTAGAGTAGTGAAGTGATCTGACTGATAACAGCTCTTGTAACAAATTGCTAGTATAGATACAGTTAAAACTGCAAAACTGTATATAACTAGCTTATTTCCCTTGAAATCGGGTGAAGGGGGTGTAATTGCAGTCTTCCCTTCAGCCTTGTAGGTGCTAATCTTTAGCATGTTGTTCTGTAAATACCGTGCACCTGGGCTTGATGTAGTGTTACAGCTTAAAGATGGAAGTTTACTTATGGGTGTCATACTGTGCCCACAAGAGGGAAGTCTTGTGGTGGTAGTTATATCAGTATAAAGACCCTGAGAGAGGTCTAGGTTAGACAAGGTTCAGTCACACCGGGGTCTGTTAGATGTTACTCATTTTTTGATTTATTACGGTGGTGTTCTTTTTCAAATTGCTTATGAAGTATGGACATGTATGCTGTTTACACTTTTTGTACATCATTGTCAGAAAGGTACAGTGAAAAATTCTCCTCTGTGAGGGTGGTGAGGCACTGACACAGGTTGCCCAGAGAAGCTGTTGCTGCCCCATCAGTGGCAGTATTCAAGGCCAGGTTGGACATTTCTTTGAGCAACCTGGTCTAGTCGAAGTTGTTTCTGCCACTGGCAGGGAACTGAGACTAGATGAACTTTAAGGTCCTTTCCAACCCAAATCATTCTAGGATTCTATGGTAACAGATGAAATGGCGATTATTTGAGACAGGGTACTCTGGTATCTTTAGAAAAATCATCGGTGCAGTTAATAATGATGAATGTTACACTTCTCTAATACAAATGTTTTCAGTTAGTGCATATTCATGCCCCTTTATTCACAAAAGTTACTGAGATTTACTGAAAAGACATCACAGAAGAGACAATATGGTTAATGTTGATCATGTTCTTATGTTTGGTTTGACTGCGGAGATTTAAATGTACTTAAGTGGCATTGGTTATAAATTGGTAAAATTGGTTAAAAAACACAGAAGTGGCTATAGCTAATTAAAACAAGTGATGGTTTAGTAATACTTTGAGAATTTTTGAAATAGTTTCTCTGTTGTCAGTATTTTGCTCTGTTTAATCACCAGGGATGCTCTCAAACTTCTGCAGGAGAAGCAGAAAGGCAAACCCACTGAATTGAAACCTGTGGTTTCTCCAGCTCCTCCCCAGCCTACTGCAGTGCCTTCACAAGCAACAGCTGTGCCTCCTGCTTATGCAAGGCCAGCAGTTCCACCACTTTCAACACCAGGACAACCTGCTGCACCAGTAAGAGTTCTGTTAGGTCCTTAGCATTGTTATTGCTATATATTGCCATTACTGCTTCAGTAGCTTTGTGAGATTTCCTGAACTGGAGGGACTAGAGAAACTAAGGCCACCCAGATGCCAAGCCCAGACAAGTGTGGTTTGAGTATGTTTGAATCTAAAGCAGTATAATTCAAACTGCAGACCTCTCAAAATTATGGTCTGCAAACTACTTTGTGTAATTTGCAAATCAAAGCCATGAAAAACTTTACATTGCAGGCCTGGGAAAGGGGGAAGTCAGAGAGGCAACACTCTTACTTCAGTCCCCAAACAAAAAGATGACACTAGTTAGGAAATCAATACTACATCTTTTCCCTGCAGGATCTGTATATCAGTATGTATTTCCAAACTCAGAGTCAAAATAAATCAGGCTTTCAGTTTCTTTACTTCCATTTCCTTTCCTTTCCTGCAATGTAAGTATAGGTAAATGTCCACTGAGTTGTCTGAAAGCAAGGAGAGAAAGGTCCTAATGGTTGCTTTGAAGAGTAATTTTGCAAACTGTAGCACCTAAATACAGTTCCTATGTTAATTTGAAATGTTAGAGTAATTTCCTGTGCTTAAATCCGCATTGGTAGCAATTGAAAGGCTTTTGTGAAAAATTGAGAGGAAAACATTTCTGGATCTACAGCTAAATTTGAAGTATATTTACAGGGTCTAGAACATTCAGTGGTCTTAATTGATTTCAGTAGTTTGAATGTATTGCTTTTTGATACTTAGTGGATTTTTAAAGTGAGCAGTAGCCACTTATGATAACGCATCAGTGTTGAGGCCTGTTTCAGCAAAGGGGACGCATGCTTGCTCTCTCAGTATTTAATATGCAGCATATAATTTCTTTCAGGGCACATTCACAGAAATCCCTGCTAGCAACATCCGAAGAGTTATTGCTAAGAGATTAACAGAGTCTAAAACTACAATACCTCATGCCTATGCTGCTGCTGACTGTGACATTGATGCTATTTTGAGATTAAGAAAAGAATTGGCCAAAGGTTAGTGATTAAACTGATTTACTATAATATGTGGTACTAACACATAGTTTGCCTTGTAACTTTAATCTTGCTTGGGAGGTGTAGATTTTTGTATAGGCAGAACACCATGCATTCAAAGAATCCTTTTCAGTTTTCTGTACATTGGACTCAAGCTGTACTTGCCTGTGATTATTGAGTTGGACAGCTTAGCAAGATACAGGAAAACGGAGGTAGAATGGAAATCTGTCCCACAGAAAAGTGAATAATTTTAAAATATACATTGAGAATTGCTTTAAAAGCTTTAGATCTCAATATTCATATGTAAATATCAGTATTTATGTGTAAATCCCAATTTTTATGTCTGCCATGTCTTATTTATACAGAAATGTTTATGTATAAGATTAAGAAATTAGATCTTGCCATTTTGTCTCAACTAGTATTCACAGAACTGACTTATTTAGAAAAAGTTCTTGAAGCTTAAGATCATAATCAAAGATTATTTTTGCTAATACTGTTTTTGATTTTGCTAAAATCAACTCAGTGTGTTTTGCAATAGGATGATCAGTAACATAAAAATTAACTCTGCAGATTGGAATCTTCTTTCCAAACTCTGGATTCAACAAACTGTATATGCCATGCATTTAAAAAAAAAAAAAAGTGGTATTTTTTAATGGAACATTTTTCAGACCGCCACTTCCATTTTCATGCAAAATACCAGAAAAGTGTTGTTTGCTTAGTGTCTTTTTTCCTTTTTTTAAAGACTTTCACTTAGTTGGATAAAGAACCTGAGTGAAAGCTTTTATTATTTTAATATTATAATCTTCTTAATTTAAATTTTATTATATTTGGAAATATTTGGTGAATATACTTGATAAATTACTCAAGATCATGTAGTATGATTGACTATAATATCTGTAAGTGATTATTCCAGTCTTAAATTTCTCAAAAATGTGGAATATTGTTAAAAAAAAAATAATTATTATTTTTAATGTCTGAGGTTAGCCATATTTTTCTGATAAAATCGATGGTGGTTTCTACTGTGTGATGAGGCGTAATGTGGAAGTTTTAATGCAACATTCCCTACTGTAAGCTGCTTTATTTGGGGGTAAAATATAGCAGTTTTCGCTACTGTAAACATCACTGAGGGTAAAATATTATCAGACATATTTCATTTAACTGTACTCCTGTATTTTCACTGTATTCCTGCCCCCCTAGTGGAATGTGACATTTTTGCCAAATGTGAGGAACTTAATAAAGAAATCATAACATGAAAAACCAAGATATATTTGATGACCAGGGTGCAGGTCTTTCTGATGTGAAATTCTGTCAATGCAACATAGTGCTTGCAAGTTCCATTATGTACATTTAAATTCTGGTGCTCTCAGGTATAGATTGCAGGTCAGTTATGTGCTAAGTGGGTAGTTGGTTCATTCCTCCAAATTTATGATCACTCAAGATGATTTCATTTAATGATCTCTAAATTTCCCTCTAAATCATTTTGAAATGTGTGGGTATTACATGCCATGTGGTGGTAAAATACTGGCACAGGTTGCCCAGAGATGTGGTGGATGCACCATCCCTGGAGAAATTCAAGGCCAGGTGGAATGTGGTTTGGGGCCACCTGATCTAGTTGAAGATGTCCCTGCCCACTGCGGGGGGATTGGACTAGATGACCTTTGAAGGTCCCTTCCAGCCCAAACTATTCTATGATTCTATGATTATTTATCTTAACTGCTAGATCTGTTCAACTGACAGCAGTGATGATGGTAGCAGAATAATGTAGCACTTTTATAGTGAGATGATACATTTGATATTGTGCAAATATCATGTATCTTCAGGATAATTTTATAGCAGCTGTGGCTATTCTGCATTGTATCTATAATCTTCACTTCTGCTGATGGTCTGATTTTAGTTAGTGCTGTGGGTTTCCCAAAACTTGAAATAAAATAATGCAGAGCAAATGTACCCATTATTTCTGTCCTTCTTCTGTCACAAGCTTTTGGGGAAAGAAAGCAGGTATCTGAAGTGTTAGACAGTATTTCTTAGGGTCACATAAAAAAATCCAGTCCTCTCAAGGTTACTTTGTCTGTTTCTGGCCGATGCTGCCTTTTCAGTGTGTAGCTCTGCTTTTAATTTAACAGCTTTACCACTTGTATTATTTTGCAGCCTGCTTTAGAATATATTGTTAGCCCATTTTAAGGATTGACAGACGCCTTCACCTTGCTAATTCTTACATTATAAGGCTCCAGGTGTCACTGGACAGTAACATTCTTCTGACTTGCAGCTGAATAAAAGCTGATCTCTGCAATTATTCCAGTTAATGCATCATGCTACATAAAGAATAATACTCTCCAGTATTGTCTCTACATATTTAGATCCTACAGTAGATTTCTACATAGGCAGTATGTAAAGCAGAAAACATACCTGGACTGCTACTTGTAAGAATGAGTGATAATACTCAAGTTTGCAGCTCTTTTGACCTAGTTACAGCTAGTCTCTGCTCAGGAGACCTTTCCTTGATAATACCCCTTTTTGCCCCAAAGGAGAGAAAAATTTTCTTGCTTTTTTGATTGTAGTTTGTCTTTTCTTTGCACTAATGATCATTGTCTTTTTTGGTTTTGTTTTGGTTTTTTTTTTTTTTTTTTCTTTTTGCAGATGACATTAAGGTATCTGTAAACGATTTTATTATCAAAGCAACTGCAGTTACTCTGAAGGTAAGTGAATAATTGACTTAAAAAAATACATTTTATAGCAAACTGACAAGGAGATGAGAAGTATTTTGTGAGCCGACATGGAGATATGAATATGATCATAGCAAAGCTTGTAAGTCTTTATCAGCCATCATCAGGGTTTCTTAAGCTCTCCAGGTGAAATTTTCTCTGCTGTATATGCTGTAAAATTAAGAACTTAGAAAAGATGCACTTACTACAGGTAATGGCAAATGCTTTGTCAGCAGACTAAAGCAGCTGGCAGGGTGAGTCTTCTGTTCTTTGCTGTTGCATTTTATTTTCTCTTACAGCTATGAACAAATTTTCAACCAAGTCTTACAGCAGTCATGTGTATTACCTCAAATGTATACTGATGGCACATTTAGTAAGTTCTGTTTCGAATTAAAAATTCTTCAAGCATCTAATCTTCCACTTATTCAGGATTGCCCTAGTTCCCTCTGTCAATATAGAAGTTAAATGGTTGCAATACACCTTGAAGTTAAGATCTTGAATTTCACAAGGGTCTACTTACTCCATCCCAAACTATAGTGCTTTTACTGTCTATTTGCATGTTCTCTGGCTAGAGATGGTTACATTACTTCCCAATTTGTGTTGACTGCTCTGCTTGGAATACAGTCTCGGTGTTACTTAATTTTTTAAAACTGAAAGGCTTCAGAGGTCCTTATTTAAGAGTACTCTCATCTTAGTCCAGAGTATCTCAAGTATAATCACGTGGAAAACATAATGTGAAGTTAATTTTATTTTCAAACATAAAAGAAAGAACTATGGTGGTTTTGGTTTAGATGTGGACTGGTTTTGGTTTAAATTCAGTTTGCACTTAATTTTTGCATAGGTCATAGGTGGGAGCTCTGAGCAGCCTGAAGGCTAGTATTTTTAAGATTGAGGAAAGAAGTGTCTTAGAGTGATCACTAACAGTTGCAAAAGGTCTTTGTCACGTAGAAAGATAGTTAAAGGGGACACAGTCTTGACCATTAAAATACCCTGTGGAGTTTCCCTTGTCATCAATTCTGTGTGAATGAATGCAGATTTTGAAGCAGTTTGGTAGTGCCATGGATTTGTTGCCTATGCGTTCTTGATTGCAGAGTGATCACAATTTCTAGCTCTATTGTAAATGCCTAGAAAAGCTAAACTTTTCTGTTACTATTGCATTGTTTAAGCAGCAGCTACACACAGACAAGATAACACAGAACAAAAATCCAGACTAGTTGCATGACATCATAACAATATAAAACCATCAGAAAGGGAGTGAGAGATATTTTTCTTATTTGAGAAGATTATTTTAAATATTCAAAAGCTGAAGGAGGAAGTTACATTTCAGTTGAGGAATTATTCCCGCGGATGTATGGAATTAATTAAACAGTGCACTGGAACTGACCTGAGAAATTTCTACCCAAACATAATCTAAATATTAATATGTAATTGCTAGAAATACAGATTTTGATATAAAATAGACAGGATTCTAGGCAGTTCTGTAGCGAATGCTTGAGAGAAATTCTGGGCTTTGTGTAGACTGGAAAAAACTTCACAAATTATTCTCTCCCAGAAGCAGGAAGAGCTAAACTTGCTGTGCACTTGTTAGATGTGAACACAGCAAGAAACTTTTTTTTTGTGGCCTAATGAGACCTTGTGTGTGGAAATGGTGACAGCCCGAAATTCCTGTGAACTGCTAGCTGTGAGGATGGGATCACAAATCTCTGCACCACAGAGCAGGTGGAAGGAACATGAAACAGAGGGAAATAGGAATGAAAGATTAGGGTTTGTGGTTTTTCTGTTATACATAAATAAAGCCAGGTTAAGGAAGATAATGGGTTGTAATCCTAGCTTACAGGATGCAAGCTTTCAATGTACTTGCTATTACTTCTGCTTATATAATTAAAGGAGGTTTTGTCGTTACTTGTGGTTTCTTTTAATTTACTGCCTGAAACAAAAGATGAGTAGCTTCCAGTCCATTTAACTGTAAGGCTGCTTTACTGTACTTCGAGCATACATGGGGATTATGCATGTTGTTCATTGCCAGTATTTAAAATAAGTTTTCCTTATCTGCCAACACTTTTCCTTATCTGCTATCACAAAGTGACCTAAACAGTGAATTCTGTAAATGTGTCTTCTCTTTCTGATAAACAAATACAAATCTAATCACAGATGAAATATTTTTATTCTTTTTCCTAGTGATTTCCATTAACATAGTACAGAATTTGAATCTTGAATTTAAGGATTAGCTAGTTCTATGCTGAAAACTTTTAAAACGTCATCTGTACTGTGTCAGTTTTAAAGGAAATTCGATTGACAAGCCTAGTAAATTTTAATGCATACAGCTTTGTAAAATCAGTGCATCTTTGATTCAACATGAACTGGTGCCCAAATCAGATTCTGAGAAGCTGGAGTTCTTGTTTGTTGAATTGAAAGAAATTTAGGTGTTTTGCTTTCAGGGATTTTTCGTTTTTTTGGTTTTTTTTTAATGAGACATGAATACTGTTGTTTGTATGGAAGTAATCATTAAGCTACTTTGTCTTGTCCTATTGCTTTATTACAAATCTATGCTAGCATATGTTTGACTTTTAAAATCATAAAAGAACCCCAAACCAAATGAACAAACAACCCAAACAGATTTAACTCAGTATACCAGGAAATAAGTTAATGATCAAGCTGATGTCTCAACTACTTTCTGTCAGTGTTTCAGGAAAACATGTGGACTATTAGTTAAAAAAGGAAAATCCACCTCCACCTGCTCCTCCCCTCCCAAAATTTGGTGATATGAATACATTTGGAAGTTCAAATTCAGAACAGTTTTAGTGCCCAGAAAAGAGTCAATGTTCAAATTTTATGTTGTTAATATCTTCTAGCTTTAATGAATTGGTAGTGAATGGTTTGACAGTTTGTGATTGGTTGGCAAGCACCTCAAGATGCTGCTTGTATTGGTTCTTTAACATTTGTCCTCCACAATTATTAGGATCAGTAGTCCAATTATGAATTCTACTTTTCAGCTTAGTCTCACCATTTGACAGCCAGAGGTTTGTGAATGTATCAGTGGGCTCACCAGGTGATATCCTATTGCAACAGTTGTGGCTTTCTGGAACAAGAGGGGAGGAAGGAATGAAAGATTCCAGGCTTTTGGCCACAAGCGAGTGGTTAGACTTAGTAGTAGCAGCCACTACAGCAGCTGTCCTTTAAAAGTAGTCTTCCATTGCTGAAAAGATGGGAGAAATAATACTGTCTGATTTACATCAAAATTAAGATTATTTGAATGAAGTTGATAGGAAAAAGCCTTGTCTTTACTGTCTCTTTTGGATAACTTATAGGGAGAGTCATAGTTGCACAACACCCACTTGAATGCATCTTACAACTGTGTGTACTGTGGGGCTTTCCTAAAAATATTTAATTTGCAAAGAGGAGTACAGCTCATTCCTCTTTTTTTTTTTCTTTTTTTTTTTCTCTTTTTTTTTCTTTTTTTTTTCCTTTTTTTTTCTTTTTTCTTTTTTCTTTTTTTCTTTTTTTTTTTTTTTTTTTTTTTCTAAAATATACATTCTGGTACTGAAGAATAGTTGGAAGGCTGGGTTGGACAAAGTCTTGGGCTGTATAGTCTAGGGTGAGGTGTCTCTGCCCATGGAAGGGGGTTGGAACTAGATGGTCTTAAGTTCCTTTCCAACCCAACCCATTCTATGATTCTACAGTAGGAACTGAGAGTACTGTTACACTGCTTCTTCTAGGAACTGAGTTAGTTTAGGTAGATAAATTGTAGATTCATTGGATTTGAAGGAGAGTCATTACTTCCAACCCTCCTGTCTTGGGCAGGAACACCTTCCACTAAACCAGGTTGTTCCAAGCCTCATTCAACCTGCCCTTGAACACTGTCAGGGATCGGGTAGCCACAGTTTCTCTGGACAGCCTGTGCCAGTGTCTCACCATGCCCCACAGGGAAGAACTTCTTCCTAATATCTAATCTAAATGTCCCCTCTAAATGCCAGGTTAAAGCCATTCCCCCTTGTCCTGTCACTACATCCCCTCGTTTGTGTCCACACACGCAAAAAATTCTGCAATGCGTTCTAGGAGAGCATTATCTGAAATAACAGCGAGTATACCTGCAGCATACTGTATTTGTAGCTTCCTTTGTTAAGAGTCTTGCTTGAGATGTGAGTGGAAATAAAAACACGTGAATGTAGTGTGTCTATTTCCATGCTCTTTACGTCAATATCCTGTGATTTATTTGGGGGGGAAGAAATGACGCTGCTTTGTACCTTTGTATGCTGGGCATCTGTGAGGTGGTATCGGTGACTTCTGAAGAATTTTGTAGGCTTTTGTTAATTTTTTTCCAGCAGCACCAAAAACCCTTCTATCTGCCCTGCTGTTTGCAGTTTCTGGAGTATACATTCATGCTTTTTAACAGAATAAGTTTAAATACTGTCAATGCCAGCTGATCATGTACAGCTATTCTTAGACCCTCACAGGGATTTATTTTCTATCTTGCTTGTAGCAGTCCTGATGACAGATGTGACCTCTTCTTTTGCCTTCATTTAAAGGCAATAGTCCGTGATGCACAAAGTAATTTGGTAAATGACTGTATGTAACTGTATGTCTTAAAGGATTTTCCTTTTTTTGTTGATAATTGATTGCACTCCAATTTTTTTAACAGCTGTCTTTTTTTATTGTCTCTCTTCCAGCAAATGCCAGATGTGAACGCAACCTGGAACGGAGAAGTCTGCAGGCAGCTGCATTCCATTGATGTATCTATTGCTGTAGCAACAGACCGAGGTCTCATTACACCAATCATAAAAGATGCTGCTTCCAAAGGAATAAAGGAAATTGCTGCCTCTGCAAAGGTAGGTCTTAAATGTACTGTATGCTGAGGAATATAGTAGCTTGAAGAGTTTTCTGTAGCAGAAGATGTAGCATGACCTAGATATGCATCACTAAGGACAAAGGCAGAATGGATGTAAAGCAGTTTCAACATTCCTTACACTTCAAAATGATTATTAATTTTGCAAGTCTTTTCATTTTCAATGAACAGCAAGTTAGCCATAATGTTATTTGTTTGAATGCTGAATAAACTGAAAAATAATCCTGCACAGGCTTCTGCAAATTAATATAATTTTATTTTCTCATGAGAAAACTTGATAATATTAGTTTTTTTAGTATTACTGGTATTTTGGTTTGAAATTTTTTTTTTATTTTTTTTTAAAGGAGTTTTTCTCCTTTTTTTTTTTTTAAAGGGTTTTTTATCCCCTTTTTCCCAGAACTTTGCTTGTAGCTGCTTGTGTTACCCTCTATGTAGTTACATTATGACACTTGTTTCTGTCTGTGCTTTTTCAATATGCAGTTCAGTTGAGAACATCACCTGATAAATAACATTAAACTCTTCAGACTAATGAGCAGCATTTTGCATAGTCCAGGTGCCAGTTAGAGTGACTTGGATCTGTGGCAGTTGTTGCCAGCCACAGATGTATCCTGTGCAGGCAAAAACATAATGAATGATGAAATATCCCAACATGGGCTTTTTTTTTTTTGTGATTTAATGAGTGCTTATCAAAGGCCTGCAGTATCTGAGGAATGCAGTGGAAGTAGATGCTAGGGTATAAAAGTGTTCTAAAACTGGGCACAAACTGTACTTTGTAAATTTTTGTCTTTTACGAAAAACTACAGAAATCATGATAATCTGTGTTGGCAAAGGGAACAACCAACAAAGTTGTAGCAGAAGAAGGTGTATGATGCTACAAAACATTCATAATTGTATGTTTTTAAGATCTTTCCAGTCCATATCTCTTGGTTCATGTTGATTGTGTTGTGAAAGCAAATCCTTAGCTAATGTAACAGCCAGACAAAGAAGGTGGTTAGCTGAGATTGTTACATTATTCAGTGATTAGTCATAGAATGACAAGAAGAAAAATATTATGGGAAGTGAAGTATATCACTTATAGGAAGTTTGTTATCATCCCCAGTAGCTGTGATACGGGGATGCAGTATTACAGACCTTTCTTTACCATAAATTACAGCGTCCTGCCGTTACCATGATAGGAATGTACACTTGCATTATGTTTAATAGGGCCTCAATAAAGTAAGCGTTCCCCTTTTATTTCAGATGGAATGTGTGTAAACAGGGCACACTGCTGAATATGAAAGTCACTGGGTCACATATATGTCGGTGTCCATACCAGCATAAGTTTGCTTTTCAGCTTCACTGATTTACTAAAATAAACATACGCTTGATGCGCACATGTGAAAGGCACAAATTGAAAGTGCAGCTGCTTCTACCAGTTTCTCTCTAGTTCGGTAGGCACTTTATTTTTGTGGACTGCTTTATGTCCCCTTCTAATGTGTGTTAATTTTAACTTCTTTCCAGGTCACGTGCATCCTAGCGCTATATTTTCGTCATTCAAATAATGCAATTGCACATACACATTATGCTCATTGACCCTGTTGTATGAATGTTGTTCCCATGGCTATTGTCTTCTAGTTCACTAATTATTCAGAGGTGGATAAAAGCCTGAAATAAAATTCAGAGTATGCTGTTAACTTTTTAATTCATCATCATAATTTAAGTTTACAGGTTTTGTCAAGTTTGGTGCAAGCTTCAATTGTTTAGTGGGCAATTAATTAGAATGAGATTCTCTTAAACTTCTTGGTGTTTATTTCCGAGTTGGTCACTGGAGTCACTTAGCTGCTGTGGCCTTTCAGAACTCCTGCCTGAAAGAAGTTTAGAAATGTGTACTCTGAAGACAGTTATTTACCATGACCAAGAGATGTATACTATAACATGAAAGGGGATTAATCCATGTCACAACTATAGCTAATGAGCCTCTATTATTATCTGTGAGGAAGTTTATCTTGTAATGACTCTACCTCCACCCACATGCAAACAAAAAGAAGTCAATTCAGTCATAGTTTCCACTTATTGACTCTGGTCTTTAAAAGGCAGGGGTGAGGTTTCATAGCAGTTGCCTTTTGGTAGGTTGAATTGACTGGTAGATGGGATATTTATAGAACGCACGTAGAAAATCCCTGGGAAGCAGAATGGACAACTCCTGGAAAGCAACCTAGGAATTAAAACACAAAAAATGGGATGGGGAAAAAAAAATAAAAAAAAAAAACCACATCAATTCCTAGAAAAAAACTGGAAAACTCCTAGAAAACAGTAGTAGAATTCCTAAAAAGGGTGTGGAAAATTCCGAGGAGGATTCATGGAATAATTATCTCCAAGGAAGTTTCACAAATGTAGTATATCACTTTTTCATGTTGCGATAAAGTTGATCTTTTGAGTTTTATTCACTTCCACCAGCATTGCCCTAACATAAGTAAAATATTGGAAACTTACTAGTTTTACTCTTTTTACCAGAAGAAGGAAAACGTAAGCAGACTGCATTGCTTCTGTTATTTTTCCTAGAGAAAATCTGAGTCTTATTTCCCTGAGTATGCTTTTGGAAACAGTTATTTTTATCTTAAAATGTCATAATGTTGCAGTTGTCACAACATGACATTTTCCATGTACTTTTCCACCTGCAGAATAAATATGAGAAAAGCCAAAACCACTGAATATGTTCTGTATGAACAGGGCTGTTCATCTGTCCTACACATATCCCCATTTCAGTGTCTGCTGTCAGTTGAAGAGTTCCTGATTTTGAAAAGGTTGCTACTAATGGAGAAGTCATCTGACACATTGCCAGTCACCACCTTTTCAGTTGGGTGCTCATGGTTGAGTGTGATGAATGGATTGGTGGCTGAATTGGCTCTTGATCCACCAAGGAGTGCCATTTCTCTTGAGGGTCACACAGTCCTTCCTTCCCATTGTAAGAATTATTCATCCTGAATCCCACTGCTTCCATCTAAGGAGACCTCTTGGCTAGAAAGATCCTAGATGGGAATAAGACTCTTTTTCTCTGTGGTCTTCCCTTGGAATATAACTTGAAATTCTTGGGCTGTATTTTGAACAAAAAGTTTGTGGACAGTTTCATCTATTTAGAAGTAGAAAAGCATCACAAATGAAATGGATGTCATAGGGTGGTCCTTAAGGTAGTTGAATGCTTGGCTGGACAAAATGCATTCTCTCAATCTGCTAGAAAGTTCTAAAGTGGTACATGACTGTTTGTTTAAGCAGCTATGTTTAGAATACTCTAAATTTGTCTCATCAGTATTTCGCTAAATATTTTTGTCATCTAAAAACAGCAGGGAGAAAGATGTTTCCATTGTAAAAACTAGAAAAAGGTTTTTAAGGTGAGAGAACAGCATTTATTGAACAGTCAATATTGTTGGGAAAGTGAAACTTTCCCTTCGCCAAATCATTACAGTATAACAGTGTTGCTAAGGTACTTCCCTAAATCCAAAAGCAGCTGACTTTTTAATGGCTGTATGGCCATAATAATGTGTCACTGTAGTAAAAAGAATGAGTCTATTGCAACACTTTAATTTTTTTCCTCTCTCCAGTTGTTTTACTTCTTTCATTTTCCTTAGGCTTTAGCAAAGAAAGCAAGAGATGGAAAACTGTTACCAGAAGAATACCAGGGAGGATCTTTCAGGTAAAGCTCTCTAGTAGCATTTAGTACACGCACTGTGGATTCAGAACCGTTTTATCTTCAGCTATTCCACTGTGTTAATGCGTTGCTTTTTAAAATCTTCCATGTCATGATTCTGAAAGCCAAACCTAGCCCAAGTGTCCTGGATTGGGGGGAAACAAGTTTCTCGATACAGGTTTATTTCATCTGAGCCTTTTATGAAATTAATGGTTTTTATATTGAGACTAAACTGCTTCTTATTTTTGTACCTGTTTTTTTTTTTCCTATGGCAGAAGAATACTGGTTTTGTTGTGGTATGTTTTGGGGGGGTGGTTTTTGTATGTTTGGTTTGGGGGGGGTTCCCCTTCTGAGAGGAACAGAGGGTCCAATATGCCAGACAGACCCTCTCTTTTGGTAAGTTTGCTGCCTCCGTGGCCCTGGGTTAAGGATATCACTAGGAAACTTTCTAGCCTGTATGGCTCTTGAGCTATTACCCATTAGTGCTCTTCCATGCTGGTGGTGGTAAAACTGCGTGCACAGTCCAGGGGCAATCAAAAGAGAGCTCAGGGCCTTAGGATGATTGGTAAGGGAATCTGGAGCCCAGGTTATTTTTTCTTCTATCCTTCCAGTTGTGGGCAGTGACATTGGAAGAAACAAGCACAAAGTTCATCTAGCTGTAAGAGAAGATGAGGGTAGTAACCACCTGAGGAACCTGAACATGTGTAACTCTATGGGACCTGATGAGTTGCATCACAGAGTCCTGAGGGAATTGGCTGATGTAGTTGCCAAGTTACTCTCCATGATATATGAAAAGTCATGGCAGTCAAGTGATGTCCCTGGTGACTGGAAAAAGAGAATCATTGCAGACCTTTTTAGAGAAAGTGGAAAGGAGGACCCTGGGATCTACTGACCTGTCAACAGCCATTGAAACTTCAAAGTTGTGAGGTTCAATCTAAAAGGCCTTTGGCTTAGAACATAGACAGGCAAAGTTTCTTTGGGGATACTGATTTCCTGCCCTAATTTCTGCTTTGGTACATGCAATGCAAGCTTATATTTCTGTAAAGAAATTGGACTTTTAAAAGGGTGCATTGGTTGTAATTGCAAAAAAAAAATCCAAAACCCTTGAGTGTAAAGGTGCCCAACTGAAATCCAGTTTAGATACACCCTAAAGTTAATGGGTTTGGCCTTGGGAGAGAATTAGGTCATATGAATATAGATAATTTTTTCTAGGTGTTACATAATTTCTGACATTACTGGTAAACCTTTTCTCTTTCATTTAGCATCTCTAATCTGGGCATGTTTGGCATCAGTGACTTCTCTGCAGTCATAAACCCTCCCCAGGCCTGCATCCTTGCTGTGGGCCGAGCAAGAGCAGAGCTCAAGCTTGTGGAAGATGAAGAAGGAAATGAGAAACTCGAGCAGCGCCAACTCATGACAGTAACTCTTTCAAGTGATGGTCGGGTGGTAGATGATGAACTGGCTTCGAAGTTTCTGAAGACTTTGAAAGCCAACATAGAAAATCCGATACGACTTGCCTTGTGTTAAACTTGGTGGAGATTTCTTCTTGTTTTGACAACATAGAAAACTGTTACGTACTTGGTTTGTTTTCCTTTATCGAGGAGTAAATAGTTACTGTGAGATGGACAATTAAAATAATTTATTGAATTACTGTAAAAAAAAACTGTTAATGTTCATACTTTTAGTCTTTTGAAATGACCAGGCTTTATACTGTAAAGTTAAAAGACTTTAAAATCGAGCATACTCCTTTTCTTTAAACACTTAGTACTATTGTCATGGATTTGTATAGAAAAGTCAGTCTTGTCTGCATAGGTAAATTCAATGAAACTTTATGAAATTTAAAAAGGGAGCCATAGAATAATAGGATTGGAAATAACCTTTAAAGGTCACCTAGTCTAACCTCCCTGCAATGGGTAGGGCCATCTTCAAGTAGATCAGCTTGTTCAGAGCAAACCTGTCCAAACCTGACTTCGAATGTTTCCAGAGATGGGACGTCTTACCATCTCTCCAGGCAACCTGTTCCAGTGCCTCACTGTCCTCTTCATAAGAAACTCCTTCCTGATACGTAGTCTGAATCTACCCTCTTGTAGTTTAAAAGCATTACCCCTTTTCCTGTTGCCATAGGCCTTGTTAAAAGTTTGTTTTTATAACCCCCCTTGAATTATCGGAAGACCATAATAAAGTCACGCTGAAGCCTTCTCCAGGCTGAACACCCCTAAGTCCTTCACAGATTCTTCATAGGAGAGGTGTTCTAACTGCTGATCATTTTTGTGGCTGCCTTCTGGACTCATTCCAACAAGCCCACGTCTATATTGTAATGAGGGCTCCAGAGCTGGATGCAGAACTGCAGGTGGGGTCTTGCCTCTACTGAGACAGGATGCTTTTTTCTTTAAGGGTGAAACATCTTGCTTTTAGAATGAGACAAGCACAGTCATAATTGAGCAAAATGCTGCTATAAGTCGTGGTCAATACTGAGGTAGAAATGAATAGCTAAATTATATTGCTGCAGTAGAAAGCTTGTCAGTCTTCAGAAGACTTTTCTGGCATATAAATTAGACTGAAATTAGGTTTATAAGATTTCTGTCAGATATTTCAGTGGCTTCATACATAACAGGAAAGACATTACAAAGCAAAAAAGCTTTATTTCATTTAGATTTAACTATTCTTTGTCTTCACTACATTGAAGAAAGCAAGGTGACTGTGGAGCTGAATGGGGAAAAGAACAGGAAATTCTGAGAAAGGTGAAATTAGATCATAGATTAAAAAAAATTAATTCTCAAAATATTGAGTAGTCTAGTGACATCTATAACTTCATATAATTAGAACTCATTAAAACTCATTTGTACTGTAGGAGCATATACTTTTCCCAGAATTTTAATATAACTGCATAATCTAATGCCTTATAAAGGTGTGGAGTAGAGAATGAGTTTGTCTGAATAAACACATTCTGCAGAAAGGATTGAATTTCTGCATTGTTAATTTTTAATTTTTGATGGAGCCATTTAGTAAAAACATTGTGTAAATAAAAAAAAGGTTTTATTTGACTTAATTTGGAGTCAGTTACATTTTTTAAGTTTAGAATTTACCGCTATTCAGGTATCTTCCTCAGTACCACAAAATATATAAATTTTTTTTTTTCAGGTGCTCTTAACTTAAAACCGGAGTTAATTGTGCCGGCAGTATTGTGATGAAAAACTAGCTGTAATCCCTTGATGTCATAGAGGTTCCGTTATGAAAGGTCAGATTTTGCACACTAAATGTTGCTGGTTAATGCTATTCTTTGCACGGATAAAGATGTAAGTAGAAAGTGTTTCATCAGTGTATATTGAATTGTAACTCAGCGGCTTAAGTGCAGTGGCCTCAAGTTTAAATTGTAAAGAAGTAGATTGGTCTCTTGTAAATAAATATGGAACCACATATTCTATGTGTCTGTAATGAAGTAGCTGCATTTACAGGACCTGGTGAGAATATAAATTGTGAGTAGAAATCTAGGAGTTGTCTTCTAGTTTGTACAAGTACTTTTTTTTTTTTTTTTTAAGATTTGGAGGGCTTGTTTGTGTAGCTGCTGTCTTAATTAAAAAGCAAACTGCAAGACAAAAACCTTTAGTTGATGCTGAGTTGAGAGTTTTTACTGAGATCCTTTCTTTGGCTTGTCTTGCTACAATAAATTTCATAAACTACTAATCTAACGGTAGGGAGAGATTTTGATTACAAAACCTAGCGTACTGTGCAATAGTGGACATATCCATTGTGTATTTCCAGGAATTTGTCACTGATAAATGATATTCAAGATTGGCTTCCAAGGATCAATTTGCAATTTTAAATGGTTAACCATGAATTTTTCCGAAGTTGTTTGTCAATCCCATATTACTTTGAAGGAAAGGCAAAAAAAGAACAAAACCATACCAATTTGTATGTTGTCCTTAATGATGTACAAGAAGCTCTGATTGTTTTCATAGCTAAATCTGCTCTGCTGTAGATAATTTGTAGGGTAATTTAAAATCTGATATACTCTTCTTTATTTTTGTACTTGGTGCACTAGTGTTGTTTTGTGCTCCCCAGCATTTGTATTTTCTATTCTTTAGCTGGCTAAAGAGCTGCATGACTGATGCGTGTGACCACAGTTCTCTGAGTGTGCATGTTCATGTTGTGCAAGTCAGTAAGTTTTGATTTTGGAGCCACTAGAAGGTGCTGTGGTATGTAAGTATAGAATGTGTGTTGTGTTTCTTTCCTGTTGGTACTAGTGCATCCACTCTACTTTCTTTGTTCAACACAATCAGATGAAGACAATAATGTTTTCAAGGACACAAAAAGCTGTAGCATAGAATTAAAAACATAGCATAGATTTAAAAACTTAGCATAGGAAAAGATGCTTGTGGCTGAAGAGCTGACAAGTACCCCAGTGTTGTCTTGCGGAAGGAAGCCATATTACATTACATTATAGTCCTCTTACCAAGCAGGCATTTTTCCCATAAGCAAGCAGGTTATATGACACTGACAGATGTATAGCTTACTCAACTGGTAGCTCATGCTATAATTTGTTTTTAAATCAACTGTTTTTGTTTTAAATTAGGCCAATTGGGTCTCTGTTGTTGGTGATATTGTCTTAAAAATTCACAAGAATGCATGCCAGTGACTTGCTTATCAAGGAATATAGTGTCTACGTGTTCAGAATCCTCTTTTACCAGTTTCCGGACCCCATGAACTATGTAGAAATGCATGTGCTAGGAAAGAATACAGGAGATGGGTTGAGATGTGAGGTGCTCTTCTGGTGTTCAGCTGAGCTGCCCTTTTCTGTAACCCATGCAACTGTTTCTTGTGGTAGTGCTAGATCAAGAGCAAGCATTTTTTGAAACGTGGAGTAGTGTTGGTGATGTCATTTGCAGACTAATGTATTTAGTATCCCTCTGTCTCACACAGCTGGATAATCCTAGATGAACTGAATGCAGGATTGAAAATTGGCATTGAATGTTACTGCAAGTTAAGTGCTTTTTTTAAAAAAAAAAAAAAAAAAAAAATATTAGGACACAGACCGCAGGAGGAATTTGAATAGAACTGCTGTGACTGTACTTGAGTGATTTCCAAGAGCATCGCAAGAGATCATCCTTCACAGGGTTAGGATGGCTCTTGTTATTTATCTGCACTTCTGTGAGACCTTTGTCATGCTTCCCCACAGCATCCTTCCCTCTGAGTTAGAGAAAAGTGGATTTGATGGGTGGACTGCTCAGTGGGTGAGGAGTTTATTGGATGGATGCTTCCAGATGGCAGTGGTCAACAGCTTCGTACCCAGATGGATATTGGTGATGAGTGGTGTCCCACAGGGGTCCATACTGGAATTGGTACTGCTTAATACTTTTATCAATGGCAGACAGTGGGATTGAGTATGCTCTCGGTGAGTTTGCTGACAACACTGAGCTGAGTGGTGCAGTTGACATGGACGAGGGGACAGGATGCAATTGAGGGGAGACCAGGGCAAGAACAGTAACTTCTGCCTTTTATGTAGGTAATATTTCAACTGATGTTCTATACTGCATTCATGTTGTGGAAGGGCTGTTCTTCAGCCCCTTGTTCATGACTAATATGCCTGCTCCAATTCCTGCTATTTATTCAAATTAGAGAATAACTTTTTATTTTCCAAGGCCTTGAAATAAATTACTCTTTATCTTCTTGTGAAGTACTGCAGCACAACTTACAAAATTCAAGTGACCGTCTACCTGCTCTTATTATTTTTCTGAGTTTTCCAGAATGGGAGAGATTCTTATCTAGTACTATAGTGCATTATATATCAGAAATAAATATTATTTCCCTCACCCTGAAGGTTGCTATTGAGCCTAGATAGGAACTGTCCTAGCACTACCAATTTACTGTTTCCCAGTGCCTCTATGTAGACTGCTGCTTGTATTGCCTTTTTGTTTAAAGAGGTATTGGATTATACATGAATAATCATATAGTGCTTTGCAAGTAAGATGCAAACGGTATGGTTGTTCAGTGTTGTCATGGTTTAAGCCCAGCCATCAACCCAGAAACATGCAGCAGCTCGCTCACTCCCTCCCCTTCCTCCCCCAACTCCCGGGGGGGATGTGGAGGAGAGTCAAAAGAGTGTAGCTCCCACGGGTTGAGATAAGAACAGCCCAGTAACTAGGGTAAAATACAAACCACTGCTGCTACCACTAGTAATAATAATGATAAGGGAAATTACAGGGGAAGAGAATACAGCCACTCACCACCTGCAGACCGATACCCAGCCGGACTTGAGCAGAGATTTAACCCTTCCAGGTAACTGCCTTCAGTTTATATTCTGGGCATGATGTGCTGTGGTGTGGAATATCTCTTTGCTTAGTTTGGGTGAGGTGTCCTGTCTCTGCTTCTTCGTAGCTTCCCTCCTCCCTGGCAGAGCATGAGACTCAGAAAGTCCTTGGTCAAAATAAACATTATGAAGCAGCAACTAAAAACATAGGTGTTATCAGTGCTGTTCCCAGGCTGAAAGTCAAAAACACAGCACTGGACCAGCTACTAAGGAGAATGACTGCTACTGCTGAAACCAGGACAAGCATATATTCTTGTTTGTATGCTTATGATGGTGATAGAATTTAATTTTATTTTTTCCAAGTATTAGTTAAATGGTAGTCCAGTAAGATGAGATTAATGTTTTGATAAGCCTTCCTAAGTAATTTAAACATTCTGGTCCTTCTCTTTTAGTCTTTGGTTTATGGTGGTTTAAGCCCCTCAAACTCACACAGTTGCTCTCTCACTCACTCCCCCCTTCCCCAGTCCTGGGGGATGGGGAAGAGAATTGAAAGAATGAAACTCTCACAGGTTGAGATAAGAACAGTTTAGTAACAATGGTATAACAAATCACTAATGCTATCACCAGTAATAATAATGGCAAGGCAAATACAAGGAAAGAATACAAGAGCTCACCAACTGTTTTCCACCCAGCCCGACCAAGCAGTGCCCCCCCATCACCTGATACCAAGCTCGACTGCGCAGTGCACCCTCACACCCTTCCGCATCTCTGCTCTCCGCCTCTACATCCTGGGCATGACGTACTGTGGTATGGAATACCTCTTTGGTCAGTTTGGGTCAGGTTCCCTGTCTCTGCTTCCTCCCGGCTTCCCCTCCTCCCTGGCAGAGCATAAAACTCAGAAAGTCCTTGGCCAGCCTAAACATTCTGAGCCATAACTGTAAACACTGGTGTTATCAGCGCTGTTCCCAAGCTGAAAACCAAAAATATAGTGCTACACCAGCTACTACAAAAAAAAAGAGAAAATTGACTGCTGCTGCTGAACCCATGACAGTATGCTAGGTTAAATTTCAGAAACTTCTAATTTAGGACTGTTTTTTTTTTTTTTTTTAATTCAGCCAAATGGCAGAGCTGAATAGAGCTTTCTTTGTTGGTTTTAAGGGGCAAGGCCAAACCCTTTGAGACTCTGTCATTTAAACTGCAGTCCTATCAATCACTTAAAAAATACTGTAGCTAGATATTGTTCTTGCAACAGTGGCCTAAAGTGAGCATGGCATTGATATCACAACGCAAGGAAGATGAGCATTGCTGTAGTAGTAATGTTAGTTATATGATTTTAGCATAGCAGAGGTATCTTCAGTGTGTCTCTTATCAGTTTCCTTTCTGACTATAGTGATGTAGCCTGAAAAGCAACATGTTCTACCAGCAAATACATGAAGTGTGCTTTTTCTTTTGCTGTATTTTGTAAATCAGCAGAAATACATGCATACTTACCCAAAATTGTTTCCAAGCAAGTATATTGACCGATCTATTAATCTTTGCCCATAGAGCTGTTCAGTGAATCATTCTTCAGAAAGAAGAATCAAGGTTCTGATATGCTCCTCACTGATAAATTTGCTTGGTGTAAGCCTTGATGGTACCACAGTTTTCAGTCATTTCAGTAAGATTTGTTTTAAAGTGGAAACTGAAATACAGAAGAACCAGCAGAGGGCAAACCTGGATTTCTGACTCTCTGGATGCCCTTGAGTGTCACCGAACTATCTGAGTATGTAGCTAGTCTTTAATCTATAGCTTGATAGTTTGGTGTTTGGTTTTGAACTGTTTCAGAAAGCACCTGAGAAGAATAAATAAGGAATAGTTAACACTAACATGTCTTGATCTGCTGGAATTAGGTTCACACAGAAATCTTGGTCGTTGTAAGGCACTTACTATAGATCTGGATTGTGGAAATGTAGAATATCTCAAATTAGAAGAAACATTGAGTCCAATTTCCTGCTTCTTGCAGTGCCAGCTAAAACTAAACCATATGACTATGAGGCATCATCCAAATGCTCATTGAGCTATGACAAGCTTAGTGCTTCTGGGGGGATCCTTTTATAGTGATTGTCCAGCTTCTCAGTGAAGAAAGATCAGCGCCTGCCCTTCTTGAGGAAGCTGGACAATAAACGCACTCCTCAGCCTTCTCTAAACTGAAAATGCCTGGTGACCTCGACTGCTTCTCTTAAGTCTTGCCTTCAAGAACTTTTACCATTCCCTCCTCTGGACATACAGTGTTGTCCTCCTTATATTGAGCTACCCAAAACTGCATATAGTACTTGAGGTAGGGCTGCACCACTTCACACAGCTGTGCTGTGTTTGATGCACCTAGACACAGATGGCCCTTTTGGCTGCCAGGGCACATTGAAGACTCATATTCAATAATGTTCTATTTCATTTGTCCCTAAAATGTTGTAGGCATAGAGAGCAGATCCCTCTAAGTCAGTGTGGCGATTGCATCGTAATAGATTAATAGAAAACAATTGATCAGTTGAAAGTGCCTTTCAGTATGTTCTTAGTTCAGCATAAATTTTAAGCTTACAACCTTTTCTGATTTCTTTCATTGTGATCATGCTTGAGTAAAGCAGGAAGGTGTTCATGGTTGCTGCTGGAGATTTGTAGAAGCACGCTAGCCACTAAATGTTCCAAGAAATAGAGAAATGTAGGATTTGTGTGAAGAACCATGTGTTGATTTGCAGTCCAGTTCATTTACTGACTACTTTACATGGTCACTTTACAAAATCAGCGTAGCTTGTACCAGGGAAAAGCCGTCTGTTTGCTTGAATTCAGTTGTGCTCCTTTCCTTTGATACCAGTTTTGCTTTAACTTGTCGGTATCACAGAGGATAATTATTCAAATACAATAACCATATTGTTCTTCTCTCTCTCCACAGTAATTGTTCTGCCTGGCAAGTTGAACATTTGTGTCATTGTGAGAAATAACTGGCTGGAAATTGGCAGACTTTTCTGTTTGTTCCTTATCTGTTCTTGGGAAAATGATTCATGCTATGTTAATGAATACTATTATTTATCTCCTTCAAGGTTAGAGATCAAGAGAAGATTTTCTCTTATACCTGAAAAGTTCCTCTCATATGGCCTAGATCATGGGAGGAAGAAAGTGCAATTATGAACATTTTTATTTGTACTCATTGTAGTATGAGGAATATACTGAATTACTAGCTCAGCAGATCTCTATGCTACAGTTTCTTGATTTTGGCGGCATCATTACAATGTGTGCTCTTCACTTCCCTTTCTAGGGATCCAAGCAATTGAACCTTGTGGGATTCTGTTGACCTAGACAGCAATCAGTTCCTGTTTCAGCTGCCTAACTTATGAAAATATGTGTAATTATGTTTCATTTTGCATCTTTGGTGCACTCTTAATTTCTTTCATGCCTCCCAAGAGTATTTAGAAAGACAAGTTATGTACAGAATTATTTTGGAGTTAGTTCGTGAACAAATTGATTGTGCCTACAGAGATCTATCAGATGTTATAGCATCTTGCACTTCCATATTGACAAGTGTAGAAGAGTCACATCTTTTTCAGTCAGGTTAGGAGTCCTTCCTCTGCCCATTCCTGTTTTGAATGTAATCTAGCTATTATACTCTACAAAGCAGGTGGTGTCTTTCTCAAGCTTGTAGCAGGGGCAAATGGTTCCAAGTGACTTCCAGCCTGGAGCAGGAGAGATATTTTTGGGATGTGCTAAATTATCCAAAGTAATGCTCTAAGACACCTTCTTATATCTTTGTATAGGATGATATACTTCCTTTCCATATGTGTATCTTATGACACATATAAGATACAAATATATATTTATTTGTATCTTTAGGTGCTCTTCCTATATCTCTGTATGCTATCTGACAGGCTTCAACCACTCTGACAGCTTCAGGCCACAAACAGGGCATCTAGGCCCTTTCACTGAAATGTCTAATACTAATAAAGGAGAAGAAATCTGATTATTCAAATTGACCAGTTATGAATGTCCTAAATATTATTCACATGGCTTAAATATTAAGTGAGATCTGATCTGTGAGGGAGGTGTTTTGGTCAAAAACTTAGGTTCAGCAATTGCAGGAAGACAGCTTTATTTTGCAAGAGAGTCCCTGTTGTGCATAATAGAAAAGACAAAAGAAAGTCAAAACAAAGTATTTTTTTTTTACCTGTACTTGAACATCTTTCTATAGCATAATATCTATTTTATTGACTATCAAGGAATGTCTGTATTGTTTTTAAGCCATAAAGTATAAATAGATGATCCCTCTCCATGTAATTGTATTAAGTAAACTCTAAAGGAAATAATACTTCAAAACTTTAATATTCCACAATACATTTAAGAAAGTGAATTTTACTTCTTGGACCTCCCTTTACAGCATGTGTGTATACTTGGCGTATGTGCTTGTGCATATGTGTATCTCTGTATGTCCTGCAATGGACTGGTAAAGAGAGCCAGCTGCTATTTCAACCACATCTTTTAGAGGCTTTCAGATTTTGGCTACAGGATAAAGGGAGAGGCAGGCTTCTGAATTCTTCAGCATTTCTGCTTTAGTGTGTATGTGTGTCAATGTATGTGTGTATAGGTGCAACACTAGGGGAGGCCTAAGGGAAACCTGCCCTGATTATATTTGAAGAAAATAATTGCAGCGTTGCATCTGTTGCTCAAACACATGACAGTTGAAATGATAGCTAAGAGCAAATTCTCTTGGCTCAGAGAGATGGCATGGAGAATCTATGAAGCAATCTTTGTGTGAGAAGGTAGATTTCCCTTATACATAACTCATCACAGTAGTTTTGGAGGGATGTGGCAGTCAAGAGAGTTGTCTTGTGTGAGAATAATGTGTACAGTGCTCTTGGAGACATTTTAAATACTAGTTTTGTTTAACAAAAAAGAAAAGGCGATCAACTCACCAAAACCTGCCACTGTTTGAATAAACTTATATTAAGTTTGCTGATAAATCTATGAATCTAGAAAGGGATATTCTAGAAATCATGTGGAATTAGGACTGATGAAGGCACAGCCTAAACCACTATTTTTTCTGCACTTTTCTAAACCTAGGTCCTATATAATTTTTGAACTGTTTAATGTGGTGGTTGTCTGCTTGTGGATGTGCACTGCATCCAACTGCGTAGTGTGTGTGTATGCCATTTATATCAAAGTAAATAGTCATGGATGGTAATTACCAATTTACTTTTAATTTCAGAATTTACTGGATAGGCATCAATGCCACAGAAAATGCCATCTTTAAAACCAGAACCCCAAACAAATACTGAATAGCCATATCCATGGGTACTGCTTGCCCCACTGAGACAAGTTTGCCTCACTAGTGACAAAGCAGGAGAGATCAGGACAGGAAAACAGTAACTGTAGAGAGCATGGTGGCAAAAGAACTCTGGATCCTTACTTAGCTAAACTCTAGGGGTGGATATTGTTTGGTTTGGATTTGGGATTTTTTTCTTGTTTTGCTGTTGTTTTTTTTTTTCCCCTCCCGTTTTCAGATTAATTATGGAGAGAAATGTTTAACTGTCTTGTTCTTTGCCATATGAACCATGAGTTCTAATTAAAAACTGTATGTTTTTCTGACTCTGGAAGTTTTTGGGGTTTCTGCTGAAGTTTTTGTGACATTAAAACTAGATGTTTTCATGTCGTTTGTTCTTATTCTTGTGGTGATTTAGAATGCTTGACTGGAGTTTCATATACGAACAGCAGGTTAAGAATTATTGATTGCAGGGTGTTTTTTTTTTTTGCTTGAGATTCACAACTGCTAGGTAAGCGTTCGGGTGTGGATCTGCATGTCCCCAATGGCAGGAAATGTAAAGATGGCCTTTTTTTGGCTCTCTCAACCAGGTGAGAAGAGCATCTAATTTTCTTTTACTCAGGTTTTGGTTGTTTGGGGTTGGATTGTTTTATTTTGTTTTGGGTTTTTTTTTTTGTTTTGTTTTTCAGAATTAGTGGCTAGTTTTCAAAATCATTTGTAAGTACACTGATGTTTTCACAAACCCATGAATCTAGATAGTTAAAACTGTATTCATTAGAACCACTATGAACATCTTAAAAGTGTTCTTTTGCCGAAGTTTTTATTTAGATATGGATTTATATAAATGACAAAACTATGCCTAAAGATTATTTTAGTACTGCCCACCACTCTTTAAAATAAGAAGGTATGTATATGTTGGTTCTTTAAATCATTTGAAGAATTTTTTTTATCTGGTAATGCTTAAACAGTTTTTCCAGTAATCCCACGTAACCTTGGCTCACCTTATCATGGGGTCAGTTTCGTTTCCCAAGTTACAAGTGACAGAACAAGAGGAAATGGCCCCCAGTTGTGCCAGGGGAGGTTGGATTGGATATTAGGAAAAAGATCTTCATTGGAAAGACTTGTGAAGCACTGGAACAGGCTCTCCAGGGTAGTAATGGAGTCACCATTCCTGGGGGTATTTAAAAACTACGTAGATGTGGTGCTTAGGGATGTGGTTTAGTGGTGGACTTGGCAGTGTTAGATTTATGGTTGGACTTGATTTTAAGGGGTTTTTCCAACCTAAATGATTCTGTAATCTATGAATGTGTGATTTAGTTTAGTACTTGGAGACATTGTAAAGATTTGAGAAATTAAAGGTGAGAGAAATTTTAACAGAGAGAGAGATTTAGAATTATTTTTTTCTTGTGATGATTTCAACAGTGTTCCTGCACATTTGAGGTAACAGTTTCTCCACCACCATAAATGTGAACACTGGGTATTCCTGGTGTGGAGCTTATTCTGACTGTGATAGAGATATTCTAGAGGCACTTTGTTCTTGTTTGTTAGAAGTTAAGTCTTGAAATCTTAGCCAGTTTGTGAGTCATATGCTTAAAGCAAAAAAACCCAGAGCCCTGCTACCTAGTTTTCTGTCAGCTTGGGTTGCCATCCTTTCTCAGGTGGTGTTGGCTCATCTTCCTACTGGCTTTAATAATCCCTGCTAGTGCTGCTTCTCCTTGAAGCTGTCTTCTTTGCTTACCAGCCCTATGTCAGGAAATGGTTGATATTTATCTTCACAGATTCTGCTAATAGAGAAAAGCAGAGGCTTTAAGTAAAAAATTGTGACATATACATATATATGCACACACATACACACGCAAACATATATACGCACATATATATATGTATTTGTGAATGTTGTATTCATCTGTCCATCCATAAAACTCTGAATGGTTTCTTTTGAGGTAACTACTGAAAGCCTATGAAACAAGAGGAAGTATTTAATTAAGATTACTATATTTCCTCCATGATAAACTTTTTTTCTACCTACTGTAACCCAGCAGGATTTGCCACCCTTTCAGAAGGATTCCTTTACCCACCTGTGAAGTGGTTTAATTCTTCAAGATTCTCTAAAGCAGATTTCTTTAATGTATAGCATATACTTTGTTTTATACTTTAGAGCAGGGTACCTGTAGCTGTTGCAAAATCATTCCGATAGAAGCTGGTTACTAGGAGTTGTGTAAAATACACCACAGCTAAAGACAGCATAGAAACACAGAATGATTTGAGTTGGAAAGGACCTTAAAGCTCATTTAGTTCCAGCCCCGGCCATGGACAGGAGCACCTTCCAGTAGACCATATTGTTCAAAGCCCCATCCAACCAGGCCTTAGATGACCATGGTTTATAATTTGCATTTATTGATAATTTTTTTTTACCCCCTCAGCTTGTGTGTTAGGATTTTATGGCTCTTTACGCCTGGTTTGAAAAAGAAAAAACTGTAACAGAAGGGGACAATAGCTGCTCTTCAGGAGCAACAGCTGAAGACCAGGTGAGATATCCAAAGGAATCTAATGAGGCTTGTGCGTAAATAATGAACTCTCATTTTAAGTTACATCACTGAGTAAATATGGAGAGAAGCCATTGCTAGGTTTTGACTTGCTGCTTCTTGTTTCCCTAGAAAAAGAACTCGAATGTGGTGGTTCTTTTGTTTTGTTAGTTTTGTTTTTCTTTTTTTTAATTGAATATTTGTGTTTATCAGTACCTTTTGTACTTTCACTGTGATGTATGCCATAAAAAGAAAAATTTTTTCCTTAGACTTGGAGACGAAACTTGGTGTTTCTAACAACATTAGTAGCTGTGCATGTCCTGAAGATCAAGATACACATGCTACAAGCAACTTCAGCGTTTTTGACAGAGAGCTACCTCATACTCAGGTAAAAATCAACTTGCAAGTTACTCTCAAAATGGGAAGCAAAGGATGTACTGGAGAACAGCTTGATGTGATTATCTTTCTGATAGATTTCAGATCATTTATAGCAGTGAATTGAGTTCAATGAACAGCAAGAAAGAGGCACTTTAATCTTAATTTTTGACTAAGTCTGATCCAGTTTCTAGCATTAACTACTGTTAACTGTTATTTGGAGATTTGAAGGGAAGTTCTGTTTAGTAAATCTTGGCACAAAGCTAAATGTTTACAGATCATCCTTGATTTTTGAGTGTAGGTGCCTAGGAACTTCCAATCTGCAAACACAATCTCACCCCAGATTTCCAGGCAACCTGCTTACCAGATGCTTACCAAGTGATTTACTGAGGCATATGAAAGAAAATACAGAAACTTTTTAAAATCACAAACAGAAAACCATGTAACTGCTACTGAAACTGTATAAGATGTATGTAAACAATAAACTACAAGTGTGCTTTAATTTCATATTGAACACATCAGCCAAGGCAACAACTGGACTATTTTATTATTTAGAGTGGAAATAAAAATTAAAGAGTGCTCCTCAGGATAACCGCATTACATAGTAAATCAATATAAAACATAGCTACTTCCTCTGAATATATTCTTCACTTTATTTTTTAAATGAAATAATAACCCAGACATAAACAGAGAAGAAAATCCTACTATAAGTATATGTACTTTTCCCAGCATACGCGACTTTCCAAAACCTAGGAATAATAAAGTACGCATCTTCCAAATACTTTGCACATTCACAATAAAACTTTTTTTTTAGTGAATATTAGGCTGAAACTGCACTAGGAGGACAGTAGGGAAAAAGGCGAAAGATGATGTTACAAATGGATGCTTATTACCACACAGGACATATGTTGTCTTAAACCAAAAGCATGACATAATCAAACCAATGCCTTTGTTCCCAGATTCAAAGGCAAATGAATAAAAGGATTTTTTCACAGTACTGTTCCAACTGATTGCTTGGAATAAGAAGTAACAGATAATTAATATGATTGTAATTTATACAAACAGTCATGTAATTAAGTCTGCAATTAGTCCTGATTTTTAGAATAAATGAGCATGTGATTCCTATTATATTCTAAGGCAGATAAGTGTTCTGGAGGAAGAATATGTGCCAGCAGGTGAGACAGAAGGTTTCAGAAGGAGACCATGCTGAAGAGGGTTATGGAGTTTCCAAGAAGAGGAACATATGTTAAAGACTGAAGATGGGTATGGAAAATGGAGATGCAAATCAACTGGCTGGCACTGTAGGAAGTAGAGCAGATCTGGTGGATGGAGGAAGAAGTGAATTGTCCAGTGTCTCACAGCCAATCCTTCCGTGTTTCAGGAACTGCTCAATGAGCCTCAGAACAGAGCACTTGCATTCCATGCCTCTTTTGCATCACAAGTTTTTATCCATGAAAAAAGTTAACATTTATACAGCCATTGTGAGTATGTAATGCAACAAGTATTTGAGATTTCTTATGTGGACTCTCTTGAGTGCATGTGTGATTGCTG
Source organism: Forpus xanthops (assembly GCA_032466535.1). Taxonomy (NCBI): domain Eukaryota; kingdom Metazoa; phylum Chordata; class Aves; order Psittaciformes; family Psittacidae; genus Forpus; species Forpus xanthops. The sequence goes on from JASSUY010022025.1 coordinate 34,248, forward strand.
GGACAGAGATGGAGTTATTGAATGGCATGTCTGGCCTACTTGAAGAATCCAATAAGGACATTTTGGGCCTGGGATGCCAGCCAGGTGCTTTTTCAGTTTGTGTTGATGGAAAACAATGCCTCCTTGACTACAGTGTAGTTAGTAAAAATAAAACCATTTCAGTTCCAAAGAAAATAGCTCTGATTAACCATATCTTTTCTGCTCCATGAAGTGGTGTCAGCGTGTGAGTGTTGTGGCTCTCTGTTGTCACACTGTAGAGCATCATGAGAGGTTACTCTGACATGGCTCAGAGGGAGACATTGAGTTATTAAGTGCAGATACTCAGCCTGGACTGAATGGTTTGTTATTTTGCAGTTATCCTTTTTTTTTTTTTTTCACTGCTGCTGCTGCACTTCAGCTGTTTTGGTGCTTTGTGTGTAATGCATGAAGCGTAAGTATTGTATTGCATAAAAGGTAACTTCTACCAGGCATCAATGGAGGTCTTCCTAAGATGCCTTGTCCTCTTGGCCTGGGTTCGGCAGTAGCAGTCATTTTTCTCCTTAGTATCTGGTACAGTGCTGTGTTTTTGACTTTCAGCCTGGGAACAGCACTGATAACACTGATGGTTTTTAGTTGTTGCTATGTTTACTCTGAGCAAGGACTTTCTCAGTCTCGTGCTCTGCCAGGGAGGAGGAGAAGCTGGGAGGAAGCAGGGGCAGTACACCTGACCCACACTGACCAAAGAGGTGTTCCATACCGCAGCATGTCATGACCACTATATAAACTGGAGGCAGTTACCCAGAAGGGTCAGATCATTGCTCAGGTCAGGCTGGGTATCAATCGGCAGGTGATGAGCGGTTGTATCTTCTTCCCTTGTTATTTCCATTATTATTATTGGTAGTAGCAGCAGTGGTTTGTGTTACACCTTAGTTACTGAACTGCTCTTATCTCAACCTGTGGGAGTCACATTCTTTTGATTCTCCCCCCCATCCCTCTGGGAGTAGGGGAAGGAAGGGGGGGAGGGGGAGTGAGCAAGCAGCTGAATGGTTCTGTGTTGCCAGGTGGGCTTAAATCACACCTCTGAACACTGCCATGAACATATGCTATTCATTCCAGATGTTATGGGCCTGTTTCTTTGGGGAAATGAACAGATATGCAAATATAAATTCCAAAGCATTCTAATTAAAATCCGAGAAGAATCAGGCCACAACTTTATGCCTCAAACGTACTCAAGAGATACAAGCACTTTGCCTGCATCATTTGGATAAAAAGTTTTAGAAAATTATGAGCAGTGAGGATCTATAAAGCTATGTGTATGTGTGATGTGGTAAGCAGGGATGCAAGAAGCTTCCTCAGTTTCTCTCAGTCTAAAGGAGTATAATTTTGTCTTCCATGCCACTATGAGGTTTCTGCAGTATGGGACATGACCTCCACTTGTAGAGGACAAACCTGCAACAGCAGATACACTGCTTTCTCCTGTATACTATTGTGCATGGTTTAAGAAGCAAAGATTCTACCAGGTAAGTAGTTCTTGCACTTTTGTTAAATGAGCTGTAGACAACAAAACCATGTTTTATTTTCAAAGAATTATAGAATGGTTCGAGTTGGAAGAGTGCATAAAGCTCATCCAGTTCCAACCCACTGCCATGAGCAGGGACATCTTCCATTAGACCAGGTTGTTCCAAGCCCTGATGGACCTGACCTTGAACACTACTGTCATTCATAATTCCCTTTCCATTTTTAACAACTAGTGAACCTAAATGAAATTCTGCTCACAGTATCACATGTTAATGCCACTATTAAATGCTAGTAACCATCTAACCTGGTTTCCTTTAACAGAAAAGATATCTGCTGCAGTGGTCTTGATGAAAAGTTGTTTGCTATAGTGTATTTTGCTGTATGTTCACCAGGAGAATGCTGTACTCATTCTCTGCCTTTACTTTCCTCTAACAGTTTTATTCAATCCTGACATTTCACATCGCCAAATCTATCATAGAATCATTGAATAATTAGGGTTGGGAAGGAACTTAAGACCATCTAGTTCCAACCCCCCTGCCATGGGCAGGGACAACAACTCCCATTAAACCATGTCATCCAAGACTATGTCCAACCTGGCCTTGAACACCGCCATCAATGGAGCATTCACAACTTCGCTGGGCAACCTATTCCAGAGCCTCACCACCCTTACGGTAAAGAATTTCTTCCTCACATCCAATCTAAACTTCCCCTGTTTAAGTTCAAACCCTTACCGTGTTTCCTTATTAACAGCTGGAGTGATGCAGAACAGGATGGTTGGAAAATGAGAGCCATTTACAACTAAGTATGGGGATAGGTATCAAACACATCACTTACAAGTTGAAGTTCCAGTATGGGGATAAAAGGAAACAGGAGTCAAAACTTGTAACACAACTGTCTCCTAGATTTTAAAGAAATTTTCTTCTTATTGTGTGGCCTGCATTTTTCACAGGCATTTTTTTTTATCTTCAGTGCGTAATAAAATAAGGCATTTATTATCCTTAAACTGTAAGAAAGTCAGGATTTTCATCCTTGATGCTTAGATCCACTGCCAGATCACAACAGCAACTATTATCTTCACAGCAGCACATTCATTTCTATGGCAATGAATAAACTAAAGAAAAATGATCAGTGTATTAGAGAGAGGGTAAACACTGCTATTTCTGATTGAGAAAAGTTCTGCTTCATAACTAAGAGACCTCATCTCTACTGTTTACTACAGTGTTACTGCATCTCACGGAGTCATTAATTACAGTTTAAGAAAAGAAAATTATGTCATTGCTCTTTTCTCAGCAGCAGAATTATTCTAATATGTCAATACATTTGGCAGCATGCTAGCAATTCCCAATTTCAAAGAATGCTTTGACCTACAAACATCCAGCTCTTTGTAGTTTTCATGGACTCCAGAAGGATCAGAAGCTTGGTTTGCTGTGCCTGCTGGGTAAACATGTAATGGTCAACTGTAGCACTGTGGCTGTTGACTACAACTAAAATAAGGCAAGAGCCATCAACTCAATCTTCTACCCAGGGATCATCAAATTTAGGGGTAGAAAGCTGGAACAAGGGGCACATTTCTGCTGAAAGCAGAAAATAATCCTGTTGGGTGTGTTGAAGTAAAATCCTTACCTGGAGAAATAGCTCCAGAATTATGCAAATTATATAACTGTTCCTCATCAAGCTTCTCAGACTGTAGAAAGCCATTTGTTAAGAAAAGCAAATTACAGATATAAGACCATGGCAGTAGGCTACATGCCTCCTGGAACAAACTGTTTGGAAGTAGGTTATAGCCTTGTTTCTGACCCTGTCTTCTGCTCCCAACTGGACTCTCTGGGTGGACTGTACCTGGTCTTGCCTTGTCTGGGAGTGTTGATCAGTCCTTATTAGCAGCATCTGGCTCTGCCCTCCATTTTCAGTTCCTGTGGGGCTGCTCCAGCTCTTACTGCTTCTATAAATGAGTCACTTTTTGGTGCGGCTTTTGAAGTCCTCAATGCACTATGGCTTCCACAACGCACCCTCTGTTGCTGCGCCTTTACCGAGATGAAAATGTGTTCTCATTTCCAGATCAGCTTCTTTCAGTTCCAGTCTTTCTTAATCTCAGTATTTGTCTTTGTTTATATAAGTTTGTCTCAACTTGTATTGAAGATTAATATTTGTATTTTCATAAATATATTTTCCCAGCAGAATGTCAGCCTTCCAGCTCATCTTTTACAGAGACTTCTTTTTGCTTTTCACAATGACTTTTGTATTCATTTCTTACATCCTGCTTTAATAGATGGGAAGTATAGTCTCAGAAATCCATTTATAACATACCCATCTTTTCACTTGATGAATGAGTTGTCATTTTTGCCCTAATTTCCTGTGTGTACTTAGCCTTCTAGAACCAGATTAATTTTATCTCAGCATTAGAACTCTGTTCTAGAAGCTAGAGGTATAGTAAATTCATGATGCTGTTACTTTCTGCCTTGCTAGATTTTATGTTCAAAACTTTGAGAAATATTAGGCCACACAGAACTGGCCTAAATAAGAAGAAATAAACTGAGTTGCAAAGGCAAAATAAATCTGATACAATTTTATGGCATTACAACAGGAGTTCATCCTGAGTGACCAGTTTCCGGCCTTTATCAGATTCTGTAAACTTCTGACTTATTGACTGACATGGCACAGGGCCACCTGCATCTCTACTGAAGGGGGGGGGTTGAGATTACTGAATCTGTGGGATCTCTGCAAATATTCTATCTCTCTCTTCCTCACCTTCATGAATGCTATGCTGCCTGCTTACTTCCTCCTGTAATTCCTTGACCCGTGGAGGTAGCTTGTCATCAACACCACACCTCCTGCAAATGAGAGTCAGCCCCAGCTTCATGAAGAGGTACCAGGCACTCCCTGCAACCCAAGACATGCAGAGCTACTTCTATTGTCAGAAGATCTGTCTGGGTGGGCAGTGAATGATATACAATATACATTTACAGTAATTTAGTTGGTAGATTGCACAGCTTCACTGTAGTAGAGATTAATGTACATTGTAGCAACCACAGTTTTATAATGTAAAATTCATTTGGTAGTCAACCAGCTAAATAGTTAAGCTGGGAAAATAATACATAGAAGATTTAATAGGAGCTTTTGCAATTTCAGTAGAATAAGTGTACCTATTAGTGTTCGCAAAACTTGCAGGCGACCCATTAGGAAGACGAGGATCTTCCAGGTGGTGTTTGCCATGTCTTACTCAGCCCTAGTGCCTTATCTTGTGCTTTCCTTCCCCCATGGTCTTGGCTTGTTTTCTTGATCTCTCTTTTCCTTCCTCTTTCCCATAGTGTGTCTCATTTTATTTCTTTTCTTTTCCTGTTCTTTGATTTTACCTCCCTGCACACTCACATCCACTGGTTCTCCCATCCTTCTTGAAAATCTCCCAATTTTCCATTCTCACATTCTTCTGTTTTCATTTTTGAAGTCTTTTTTCTCACTCTTTTTTTAGACCTCATCTTTACCTGTTTTTACATTTCATACAAAAAATATAAGGATTTTAATTGAACCAAGTGATCTTTCACTGATTTCAAAAATAAGCATAGTTATCCTTGGTTTTCTGCCATTTTAATAGTGGTATTCTTTTTCTCCAGTTGTTTCCATGGGTTATTAGATTTTTTTATACTTGAATGTTAGTTTTAAATCTCTTCCAAATTCAACATCTGACCAGGATTTTAAGTATACTGTCCTATGTAAAAGAATAGGTTCCCTCTCTCTGCACAGTGCAAATAATAGCATTGAATAGTTTTTGAACATGTATAATATACTACATTGGTTGGCTTTTCAGACTGTGCTGGAAAGTCAGCAAAGATAGTCACAGTAGAATAGTGGACTAAGCAGATGCCTGCGAAGGGGCTGTATAATGGACTGTGTTGTGGGAAATGTTCCAGGTTGACTAATTGCCTCCAGCCTCCCTAGGAAGCTCCTTGTACAGCTTCAGGTCGGATTGTTTCAAACTCATTGTGCTGTGTTTCTACATGCTGTCGAGCAGCTGCTGAGGTCCTTCTTGGAGTCTATGCACTTGAAAAAGAGAAAAACAAACCAAAGCAACTCTTTTTCTCCTCTTCCCCAAAGAGATATTTGCTTGCATGCTATTTACTGGTGTGAAAATGTACTTTTGGGGACTTCTTTGTGAAGCACCGAGTGTAGACTGCAACACAGAAACTGAATTTTGAAAACATCCATTACTATAGCAATCCAATAATAGTATCTAGGCAGTGCTGTGATTTCATTATATAAAAGCATATTATGATCTCTTTTTTGCATTCATTAATTTTACTTTTTTTTTTTTTTTAGACTTGTTCAAGTAAATAATAGTTTATCTACACTAAGTTAAGAGGCACTCCATGAGCTGTTATATATAACTCCCTCTTTACAGTCTGACAAAGGGCTGGTCCTCCACTAGTCTCAGCTTGCGCAGCTCTATTGTCTTTGCGTGGAGCTTTCAGCCTAAATTCTTGTTCTAATTACATATTCGGCAATATGTAGTAGAAAGACTGATGAACAGTCAGTTTAAACACATTGGTAGTGTTCAAGGCCAGGTTGGATGGGGCTTTAAACAACCTGGTCTAGTGGAAGGTGCTCCTGCCCATAGCAGGAGGATGGTACTAGATGAGCTTTTAGCTCCCTTCCAACCCAAACCATTCTGTAATGATTCTTATTAGTTGTCAGGTTCATGAAGGGTTTGCCCTAGCCATGTTTTCTAGAATGCTCTGAATTAGAAAGGACTTTTAGCTCATTATGAACGTACAAAATGGTATTATAAAAAGGGAAATATTTTAGGCATTTTACATTTTTTTATCACACATTAGCTGGTCCATCACAAGACTGTCTTCTTTGTCATCCCTAGATGCAGTTTCTAGCTACATTTTTTCTTTTTGTAATATTCTTTGGGCTTGCTAATTTTTGAAAGGAAGCTACATGTTATATAATTGGTGTCTTTGAATTACTGAAATTCAAGGCATTGGGAAAGAAGTTCTCCCTAACTGCTTTTGCTTGATGACTCAGTGGCAGCTGCCATTAGGAAAGTACCCCAGGCAGGATGTTCCTTTATTGGGCTTCTCTGTGCTGTTTGAAAGCCTGAGCTCTTATGAAGGGCCATTAGTGTCTGAATTGACTTTGCTACAGCTCACAAAGTCTATTAAATCTGGGGATATGTTATAGATGCTGGTACAGAGAGGTGTAAGGAACATACTTATTGCAGTATAAATCAATTAAAGCTTTAAAATTTACCAGAAAGTTAGTGTAATATTGACTTAAATAGCAGAAACATTATTAAATGTTATTTAAGGCTATTTTTTCAAGGGTGCTTACTTTTGCATTTTAAGTTTACTTAGAAATTAAATAAAGTTAGTAGTGAAATCAGATAACAATAAAGGGAGCATATCTTTGGCTCTGACTTTCTCAGCTATCAAGCTGTAGAGTTTCTAGCCTGTTTTTTTTTTTCTTATCTGTTTCAAAAAAAACACTCTTGCGAGGTTATTAGTGCTGAGGAAATACTGGGTTTGGTTAGAGAGCAGGTGAGAATTGCTCATGTTCTTTTTGTTCTTTTCTCCCTTTGTGGGGACTGATGCCCCATTTGACTTTTTTCATTTCTTTCGAGATCTGGTGGTAGTGATCTAATATCACAACTGTAGTTAGGAAAAAGTATTTCTAATACTGCATCTACTTCACTGCCCTAATCCTTTACAGTCCTTATTGGTTTTTAATCCTGTATTCATTTGTCAGGGTAGATCTAGTCCAGAGTTGGATGTCTTTTTAAATGTATCATTATCCAACACTCCCCAAGTCAGAACAGGGTTTTTCCTTCAATGATTTTTCTGTTGTTAGGGCATATTTTTCTAAAGCCAAGTGTTTCAAGGTCTCTTTTTTAACTATGAATTTTGAAATAGAAATGTGAACATGGCAAAGTCCCAGAGCTCTGGCTGATGTTCTTTTCCACTTGAGCTCATTAGCTGGTGAAAGATGAACAGGTTTTTTAAGCTTCCTGCAGATGCAGCTGCCTTGAAGATAGCCACAGTAACCCTACAACATCTTTAGGTATTTCCCTATCTAGTCAGTCACACAATTTTGTGGTTATTGTTTCATGCTCTCTACATTACCATCTTTTCTGACACCTGTCTTTGGTGCCTGGCAACTGGGTCTGTTTCCAGAACTGTTGTCATTCAAAGCATTATTTTTCTAATTCTGATCCACAGGAAATGCTCAGCAACCTTCCGCTGTGTTGCAACTCACCTATGGTCTCAGTTGAGAGCCTGATGCAATGACCTGCCTGCCTGTCTGCAGCCCATCTACCCACTGACCAAAACCGGTGGTGACTTTCATCTACATGGCACTAGATCTGTACTCTGGTTTCTTCTGTGGCTCCTAGCCTCTGAGCATAAAGTTTAATTGTCTTTGAGGAATCTTTTCAGGGTACAAAAATCTGCAGGTACAGAGAGCAGAAATTCACTGGGACAGGAGCTTCAGTCTCTCATTTACAGTCTAACAATTTAACCTGGGAGATAACAGTTCACTTCTGCATCATGCTTTCAGTAGTGTTGCATGATAGATGAGCTACAGTAAAACGGGAAAAAGACACACGAGAAGTCTATTCAAAGTTATACGCAGAGGTGGGGAGAGGATGGGAACTTTACAGTGATTACACCCTGGCACATCAGACTTAATTATCCCAAACAGTCTGATAACTAATGAAATTTGTTTGCATAGCTAACTCTCCTGGTTAGTTCTGGGGAGGTGTGTGGCTTTCTTTCCACTTCAGAGAGTTGCTTTCTAATTTTCTTCCAAAGGTGAATTATGTCATGTTTGACTAAATGCATATGGCTTTGAGAATAAAACTCCATGTTCAGCAGCTGAATTTTCAATCTCAAATGGTTTGATGGCTGCATCTGCTACAGGAGTTTCTTTCTCCATTTCAATATGTGCATTGTACAAGTTGCTAGCTCACGCTTCAGCCTATGCCATAGCATCTTTAAATTATACCTTTTTCAGAGTAAACCCATTCAGGTGTCACACCTGATTCTACAATTTATCTATGTAAGTGTCTGGCAGCATGTAAGAAAAGACAGAATTATGACAACCACTAGTTTAAATGCAAAACTCCTCTGAAAGCCAGTGTTTCCAGGCAAATTTCTGGACATCTAAATTTGGGTTTGTTTTTTAGCGGTTCAACAAGTGGTAGTGTTCATGAATGGTGATCTAGCTTATAAGTTCTTCTGTACACAGTGTAGGTCATCATTTGACAGCAGCAAATTCCACAGGTCAGTTACTGTGAAATCTTTTTGTTCAAGTTTTCAGTACCTTCTTTTTTGGTGTTTGTTCTGATCATCAGGACACGTTTATAAAGATATGAGAGTATTGCACGGAAGCTGGCAAAGCTCAGAAACTTTTTTTCCTTCTCAAAGGTATGAAAAGGAAGAACTCCGTCCTCATGAGGAGAACACGAAGTGGGGCTTCCAGTCTCTGTGGTCAGAGGTGCATGCAAGGAGTTTTCTAATTCCAAAGAAATTAGAGTGGAGTAAATGTAAGCTACATATGACAAATGACTGCAGGTTTTTATCAGATTGTTGTTATGATTGTAATGGTCTTGCCTGGTGAGCTTTGAACTCAGAAGTAATTTTTTCTTGGCTGCTAGTATGTGAGCATTATAAAAAGGCAAACGAGACACCTCTTGACTTGCACTACTCTGCCTTAAAGATTGCAGGAGAATATGCCATTGCAAACAGGGAAACCTAATTCACTGTTTGTTTCAGAAAGGGGAGACTGAGAGAATATAGTGCATGTTTTTATGAGAGATTTTCCCACATATTTTTTGCACACAGCTGTCCCAGTACCAGCATTTATATTCCTAATCACACCCTGGGGCATTTGAAAAAAGGAACCTATGGATGTTAAGCACCTTGCAGTGCATGGAGAACTGGGCTAGAAGCCAGCCTGGTTGTTCAAGGCAGACTGATGGAGGCCAGTAAAGTTGTAATTCTTAAATCTGGCCTTTCTCCTGGGTTTGGAATTGTACTTTAGTCATGGCTTAATGCATTTGAAAACCTGAAATTTCCTGTAAGAAAGCCCCTTCTAGAGTTCAGAGACATAATTTGTCCTTTCAGTAAGGATGCTAGCTCAGTGGTAGTGGCGTTCTTAGCATGTATTCCTCTAAAAGGAAGTCTGACAGACTCGCTCAGAAAGTAAAAGACCCTGATTCAGTGCTTTACTTTGACAAGGGCTCATCCTTCCAGGAAAAAATCCATAGAGAAACGAGAGGGTAAACTGGCACCTGGTTATCTTTTCTTGTATCATAAGAGTGAGCCGCTATGTAAAAAAAGAACACAACATTAAAAAGCAAAGACAGAAGGGCTAATGTGGAAGGGTGTCCTGGAGTCATGATTGTTAGAAGTATTCCAATGCCTTATTAATAATTACTTCCTGTAAATAATTACCTTATTGGTCAGGGTTAGGTGAACAGTAATCAGTATTTCCTGTCAATGATAAGAGGCCTGATCACACTTTTTAGCTCTTGTAATTTCAGTGCATTTTGGGCTTTCTGAGCATATTCGTTAGCAGAAATAAAAAGAATTTTACTGACACAAACCGTGCATCTACATAGAATCAGTGCCACAGAATGTTTTGGGTTGGAAGGGACATTCAAGCTCATCCAGTTCCAGTCCCTTGCCTCAGGCAGGGACACCTTCCATTACACCAGGCTGCTCCAAGCCCCGTCCAACCTGGCCTTGAATACTGCCAGGGATGGGGCAGCCGCAGCTTCTCTGGACAGCCTGTGCCAGGGCCTCATCACTCTCACAGGGAAGAACTTCTTCCTAGTATCTCATCTCAATCTCCCTTCTCTCAGGTTAAAGCCATTCCCCTTGTCCTGTCACTGCATATCCTTGTTAAAAGCCCCTTTCCACGTTTCTTTTTGGCCTCTTTAGGTACTGGAAGCTGCTCTAAAGTCTCCTCAGAGTCTTCTCTTTTCCAGGCTGAACAAGCCCAGCTCTCTCAGCCTGTCTCCAGAACAGAAGAGCATCTTTGTGTTGAGATAAGATTCTTAATGGTCGCAGCCTTGAGCTACAACCACCTGAATCTTTCTGGTTTGTCCTTGAAATATGTATGAGTCTATGTTTGGTCTAGTTCTTTGTAGGCATCCATTTCTCTTGCTGTCTCACAATGAATTGGTGCTCTACCTTTTCAGGTGTCACAGAAGGAGAATGCCAAATATTTATCAGTGAAACTAGATTAAGCCTCCTGCCTGCAGGATGTTTTGTGGAAGAAAGTGATGTCTCCTGCAAATGACAGGTGTAAATATCTTATTTTCTTCCTTTCAGGCTACTTGTTGGGAGAGAGTGAAAATGCTGTCTTCTAAAAAATCAATGCTGTTTTCTGGTGTTCCCTTTTTTTAAGTGCAGCAATGGAGAAGTTGACAATTGAAAGTGCTAGAGGATTTCCACTGCATGGTGGCTCCACTGTCTGCCTTTCTGGGAGGAATACTCAAGACCAGATGTGTGATATGTGCCAGAAAACTTCAAGGGAATTCTTGAACTGTGTACAGCTAGACTGAGATAATAGCAAAGCCTGTAAGCATAAACTACACAAGCATGATTATCCTCTTCTCACAAAGTTTTCCATGGTTATACTACTTAGCTACGATTCATGCAAACATTGTCCTGCTATAGCAACATGACTCATTTGTTCTTTTTAAGATACTTTTATTACATCAGGGGGATCATTTTTGGAAATTGGATAATTTTAACTGAGTCAGTTAACTGTCGTTCCATATGTGCCTGGTTATCTTCTGAGTAAGCTCGGAGAATGTGAGGCTGAATGACTGTTGGTGGGGTCTGTCTGTCTACAGGCAAAAAATACCCTGCATGGCTTCTACGTCATGCCAGTATTACTCACACACATGCTATCTCTAAGAAAGAGCAATTTAGCTAACCAGTAGTTTGTTGGGTTTTTTTTTTAAACAGTAAATTGAAGAATGTGCTCTAAGGAGAGAGAACTCCTGTTTCTTAGAGGACTTTCCCAGTTGTTTTGTCTTGCAAAACTGAGTCTGATGTTGTTACAGAATAGCTCCATAAGCAAAATACAGACCCTTCTCTGTGTTATACAAACTATACTTTTATGAAAAAGCAGCTTTGTAACACAGTTAATAAATCATAGATAGCAAGATTTTAAAGGACTTTAAATGTTGATATGATAAAAATGTGATGTTGTCTGTTGTCATGTTTTCTATTTCAAAATTATTTCTGTTTATATGGTCCAAAGTATTTTCACTGAATTTCAAGAAGCTTCTTAACTGCAGACTTTCATCTAAAGTGATAAAAAGAAATCAGGTTTATACTCCCTTCTATTTATATATGATTTTATTGGACAGGCTTATAATAGAAAGGTATGCCTGTGTAAGAGAATACTGATGTGTATGCTACTTAATAGAAGAGACAGAATTTCTTGTTTATGGAGACATTGAGTCTGCAGTATTCATTTGATATAAACCAAAAGGAAGAAAAACCCTGCTGGGTAAGTTGAAAAAAATCCTGCCTGCATACTGTCCATATGATTTGTCTGTAAAAGAACAATGATATACCCTTGTCTGCTGAAAATATGAAAATTAGAGTGAGGCAGAGGTAGGTTTATAAAAACATAAAACTTTTCTTGAAATGGCTGTAAGGAGAACATAGACATTACTTTTTAAATCCTGACGTGGTTTTGCTGTTTCATTGACATAACTATGCTGAAAAAACAAATCTGTCTGATTACTACAGACATGGTGTGCTCAAGAAGAATACAGACAGTGCTTGATCTCTCTCTCAGATTTGGGTAGATCTCAGCCTAAGTACTTGTGAAATGGCTGAGTGTCTTGAAGCTAGTGAGAGTTACTGGATGGGAATGGAAGAGCAGGGATTCTCCAGGCTTGGTGCTTGTTAACTTAGAAACGCTGAATTCCTTTGTCTAATTTGCTAAAAAAACATCTCCCCCATCTCTGGAAAACTGAGTTGCGCAAACTAGAAGGCTGGCAGACCACCCCTGCCTTTACATGTAGTCTGATCTGCTGCCAGCCCCATGAACATTCCTGTGACATGAGTGGAGAGGTACACACTAGGAGGTATGCTCAGCATCGCAGCAGGCAGAGGCAGCCAAATTAGCAACTTCTTGATTATTAATTCTACTCTTTCAGGATCACCATAACCAACTTGTAAGAAGTAACAAGCCTCAGCTCGATGGGTTGCCTTTAGTTTTATTTTCCTGCTTGCACAGGCAGCTCTTGCTGCAGCCAAAGGGAGAGTTCTGGGCTTTTGATTCATCATAAAGTACTCATAAATTTTGTAATAAAATGATTCAGGAGGTATCGACATAGAGACTTTCATTCTTTACAGCTCTTACTCTATTCTAGGACACTTTCATATTTTTATTAACCCTGCACTTTGCTTGCTTTTATGCAAAATGAGGCAAACTGAGCACCTGTGCAAACCGGAACAGAAATTACAACAGGACACAGTTATATGATATGTACTTGGTATTACACTGCAGGCGTGTCAAGAGGTCCTAATTAACGCATGTATGCTGTTTTGGCAACCAGCAGCTTTTGAAATATGAATTCACTTGATCAGTTTCAAATCTTGCCTCCACTGTACTCCAACTGTATATGAAACACATTTGCAATTTGTTTTCTGCATTTATTCACTTTGTTTTAACACGTAATATATCTGTTCTCTCTAGAGAAGTTTGCATGCAAGTGATAATCTAAGATTCTATTTTTCTAGGCACTGATTGATTACTTTTGGCTGGTGTCTGAACAAAGAGCAATTCAAAGAGCAAAGCAGGAGTTACATCACCCTGGATTTTATTCCAAGCAGAGTACTACATACTTTAACCCTGCTGATGCAAGCCAAAAGAAAATGTACAAGCCTACAAGAGAACACAGAAACAACCTTGAAAAAAATAGAGTAGGAGCTGCAGGCACAAAAATGTCTCTGTATATATTGGGGGGTTGTTTGTATTTCTTGCAAAGCAACCTTAAGTTTTCCTGCAGCAGGAAAAGACCAGTTATATTCTTCAGCACTTGAGGAAATAACCACTTTCTTCCTGCATACTTTCTCTGTTTTTCCCCCTCAATGCAATATAAACTTATTTTGGAAAAAGGGCTAGCTGAAAAATAATGGGAACGACCAGAAACTAGGAATACTCATAGTAATGTATTACAAAATAAGTTAATGCTGGAACCAGAAATGCAACAAAGCAACCTGCTTGTTGCTTGTTTCCTGGGTAAGAGAAACAGCTCAGGGTGTGACTGGGAAGAGGAGATTTATGCCATGGAAATGTAGTAATCGCCACCCATGAATTGGTTGACTAATGGGCAGTAAATTTTTGGGATGCAGTTGACTAACCAGGGACCTACTTTCATTCTCTGCATTCTGGCATGACTTTGACAAAGGCGCTCCATCTTTATGGCCCACATAGCTGTGCATTTAGCTTTAGTCAGTATTAAATCAACTGCGTACAGGTGGAGTGCTGACTACCTTGCTGTAACTACGACTATGCATTCCTTTGCATTTAGAACAGGACCCAGAATTCTGGTCAGATGCCAAACCATTCCAAGGGTTCTTCCTCTTTAAATTCCTGCATGTATTCATTTGAAAGAAACAGCTGTCAAAATATTATACTCTCAATCAATTGCTGTATTGCAGTGTCAGAGAGATTTATCCATAAATGTAGCCTGCAGTTGGAGTCAAGGATGATGATGGACTGCTAAATAAACAGCAATTGTTGCCCATTATAAGTACCCCTACAATAACCATCAACTAGATATTGGTGGAGATGGTGGATTGGTAGCTGGACAAAATGAAATTGATGGGGTTTACATTTTACTTGGTAGTTTTAAAGTTGAGATGTAAATTATACAGTATATCTGATATAAAAGTCAGACAGCATCATAAGATCATTGGTTTCATACCAGTCAAAAGATAACAGCAAAGTCAGACACAAAGAGCACTAAAATAAAGTTCTTGTCTCTTAAAGATGCAAAACTGGCAGTGCTGGGAACATCACGATCAAGAAATAAAAAGTAAAATGTTGTGAGAATGGAAACTACACTTAACAGAAGTGAGCTTCACTGTTAGAGGCTACTGTGTTAAGTTTCTATTGAATAATGCTGGATTGGCAGCTTGGAATTAACTGAGTTGTCTTGCGTTCTTTAAGTAGAACAGTTAATTAGCTTAATTCCTGGTGTTTGAAAGATGTGGTGACACATGTGGCCAGGATTTTGTCTTTTGCCTCTTAAAGTGTCACAACTTGCTCACTTGAGGAAAAGATATTACACTGGGTGATGGTCCTCTAGCCTAATTCCTTTATAGCTTCCAATTTCTATATCCTCTTCAGAATTTTATTTGAAAGCCCATGTATGTCTGAATCACAGGATATTTTACTAGTTCATGTTTTGTGTGGGTTGTATGTAACATGATTGCTCTGCCTTTAGTGGATGCTAATTAAGGGAAAAGCATTTAAAGCACCTTCAGAAGCTAAGATTTTCCTAGTCGGGTATAATTTCCCATTCTCATCTTAAGAGAATACTGGTTACAGTCTGGTATGGTGTAGTAACTATTGGCTGGATCTGCACTCAGATGAAATTGTTGTGTTATTAACAGTCTACAGAGCCTGCTTTAGTTTCTTTCTCTCTTAACCCATGTGATCTGCTGCTTCAGAAGTTGTGACTTCCCACTAACTGTTTCAGGGCATTCCCCAGTTTGATATGGGAACTGAAAATGTCCTCTGTGGGACCGGAGTGGAAAATCATCCCAGTGAGCTCCAGGAGATTTAAAGCATGGGTGTTTTTCTTTGGCAAGGATTTCATCATACCAAAAATTACAGGAGGAATAGTTTTACTGGATTTACATTTTGAAGAACCTAGCTACTGTCTAAAGAAAAGCTGTAGCTCAGGTATTAAAGTTGCATTTTAATTTGAAAGGGTCCCTGTTTCTCTCCCCATCACTGGTGCCTTAGAATGAAATTAGTCTTTGGAGGAGAAAATCCCAGCAGCATTTCCTAAGATTGCTTGAACATCGGTGCGTGCAAGCAGAACAGTTTTAGCCCTTTAACAAGAGGCCATACTGTACTCAGGAGGGGGACGATAAGAGGTTTGTTGGTGAGAGATGCTCCAAAGAATGAAAGTAGCGTCTGTTCAGAGGTTCTAGAGGTCAACCACTGTGGCTGGTGTGGATTGTTTTGCTCAAATGTGAAGTTGGTAAATAATCAGGAAATTCCCTGGGAAATGGGGTCAAATTGAGGTGTTTGCTTTCTCTTTCCTTACCTTAGGTCATCTGTGAATGTGGCCATTTTTGAATGTGCTCACCTCAATGGCTTAAGACTCGATGCTCTGTTTCCCTGCTGCTTATTTGCTGGCTTCCCCACAGAGCCGCTGCCTTAAACCTGGTGATAGATATCCATAGGTACTCCACTGAGGATAACAAGAAACAATTTGATCAAACCATTTGAATTTAACTAAGAAAGGAAAAAAACCCAAACCTGATAATGACATGGATACACAGTTTGAAGAGAACAGTCTGACAGTCCTGAAGTCGTACTTTCAAAAGGTACAAAATAGCAGAAGCAGATGTATCTGCATTTCCTCAATTTTGTCGTCTTTATATATCTGATTACATTGCTTTCTTCAATGCATGGTCACATGCTTCCTCCCCTCTTCACCCTCCCAGGACCTACTCACTTAGTGCATGACACAGTGCTCACTTAATAAACATCTACCCAGTTTTTTGTTTATGCCTCATTGGCATTTAGGGCCAGTCTGATAACCAAAAAGCCACATGCTTTGAGATCACTGGTGTTTTGCTATAGTGCTTGAATGCTTTCAAAGGATTTATTTGTCTTTACAAAGGCCCCTGAGATAAGCAAATCTTGTCACCTCTGGGAGATTTTGTGATTAAAAGAAACGATTAGCTTGATTTAAGACAGTACAGTCCTATTTATTAATGTCATGTGCAGTTCTGACAATGCAGGAAATCATGTTCTAGAATATGTAGGAGCAAACTGAACTTCCTAACTTCAAAGTACTTCTCTAGCGTCACATCTACAAATCAATGACATTTCTGTTACTGGTGCTGGAGCTGAATCTTCAGTTTGGACACCCAGAAGCAAACATGCATCCTTCACTTGATTAAAAAAATTGCATTAACTCAAGTGACCTCTCCAGTTTCAGGTAGAAAATATGTGGTAGAGACAGGAATTCAGTATAGCCTTTAACCTCAGCCCTGACCACACCTTTTTCTCCTGCAGTCCCTTATTCTAACTGCTATGTATCTGCCAGTCTCGATGAGGATTGTGGATGCTAGCAGCAATTACCACTTTTACTTAAGAGCACTCCTGCCTTCTCAGTGTTTCATAGCATGCATGCTGAACATGGTATTGCAAAGGAGGAAAATGTATGATTGTGAAGTTGTCTTCCTTATGCACATAGCAGAATTGGATTGATTATGCAGTGATGAATGATGATATTTCCTCATTTTGGAATCTTCACCTTGCAACCAAAGAAAAGAGATGTTCTATGTGACCTGCTTGGTTATCAAGAAGCAAAATCAATAAACGGCTCTGGAAGTGCTGCCTTGTGGAGAACTATCTTGAGCTGTTATCACAGTCTTTGTATCAGTTAACAGTGATGTTTATCTTGTAGGTTGATGCTTACAACTGGACCATCACTGGAGAAAAAGTGGGAGAGTAGCAGATGACAGCTCCTGCATAGAGTGGCCATATTTCTGGGATTGTATTTACTGTACATTTTGGTGGACTATGCTTCCGGCAGGAGAAAGGGATATGCATTGCAAGAAATGGTATGAGTTTGAACACAGCTGCTATTTTTATTTCTTTCAAAGCAAAGCTGAGCTTTTCTATTGCTTCTATTCTACACTCCAATTTCTCTCTTGCTTTCTGACCTGTATATTTATTGAGTCAGCCCAGGTCTTTTCTCCCTGCCAGGCCTTTCAACAGTCATCTTTCTGCAGTCCACTTGTATATAGGTCAAGTCTTGTCCTTTCCTCAACTCTGACAGCTTCTTTATTTCTCTGGGCTTGTGTGGCTACATGGAATTTGGCAGTTTCAGCTTAGCCCCATGCTTGGGCATGCCCTGTGGAGGTGGAATATTTGATAATCATAGCTGCGAAGAGCCACTGGGTGTACATGAGATGCAGTTATACTTTGAATGTTAGCAGCACTCATAGGATTGGAGTATGGCGTGCTGTTGATGCAGCAACCACTCCCATGCAAAATTGTAAAATAGGTGGGTGTTAGAAGGGTTGAAAGAAAAAAACTGTCAGAAGTATGGATATTTAAATATAACTATATTATTAATTTTATGTTTTGAAAAGACCAAACTATTCTGGTTGAAATTTTCAAAACCACTAGGTTTACCTTAACAGAGTAGAAACCCAGAAAATTTTGGTTTCAAATTTAGCAGATGTTTAAAATATGATTTTTTAAACAGATATTTTTACATAGATTTACTACGTAGAGGAGCGAGTACTAAGCCACCATCAAGTGGAAATATTTTTCTATTTATATAAGACTGACCTGGAATCCAAGCAACAATTTAGAATTATATGACCTTGTGTTTTATTTCCAATCTCAGAGCCTTAAACTTATTTATTGAAGGATTTTCTTTCCTCACTAGAAGGCCTTTCTCTACATAGTCTCTTGCTCTTTTTTCCTCCTTTTCTTGCATGTAATAAAATGTTTTTCTTGATTTAAAATATTGAAATGAAATGGAGTCCGATCTGTCATCCTTTCAAAAAGAGAAGTAGGGAGAATGTGTGAGCTATTAGCTAAACCTTGTATACAAAATTTTCCATTCTTTTTTAATAATGCTTTGGTCTCTTACTGCTTTTCTTTCTTCATAGAAAACATGACCTAAAAATACTTCATGCAAACCTGAACTAGATTCTTGAACGGAGGAAGAAAAAAGAAAGATTCTTGCATGGCTCTGGAAGAGACAGGGAGGGAAATGAGCCAATTTCACCCCCCTTCAGTAGATTTTGTTTCAAAATGGCTGGCAATGACAAAAAAAAAAAGAAAAAAAAAAATTAAATCCTGTGACTTCTGTGAGCAGCCAGTGGTTCACTTGAATTGCCTGGAGTAATTTCAAGAGGGAGCTGTACACTCTTGCAATAAAAACCATCAATTTTACCATAATGCTCAAAGTGCTAGTGCTCTGGTATCTCTTGCACAGTTATTTGTGCATACATATGCTCCAATATCAGAACTCACCAAGAAGACTTCATAACCCACTCTTTCTCCCCTTCATTTCCTCCCTTCCTGCACCCTTGTTTCATGTTCATCCTTTTCAATTTTCGCTCTCTCTTTCCCACAACTCTTCAGTTGCTCTCTACAACTCATTTTTATTACTCATATTGAAGCATAGGCTAGGTTGCTAAATTTCTATGTCATTATTTGCAAGGCAAATGATGGCATCTTTGTTTAAAAGAAAAAGAAAAAAAAGAAGAGGGAAGAAACCCCCAAATCTCCACCCAATGAAAATTCCATGTAGAGCTCTTGAAGGACTTATATTCTTCAATCACATTCACAGAGAAGTGCATGGCAAATCTATTTTAATGTCCATGAAGAAAAACTTGGACTTGTTTGGAAGAAAAATATTAACAATGCTACGCTTGTATTTCCACAGCTGATGACCACACATGTCATGGTGAATATGTTAGATTCTGCCTTTCGAGGTCTGGGTGCATGGTAATAAAGCTCCAAAGATATTCATAACATCAAGTGCTGTGTGAGAAAAGGACAGAGACCCTTTCTAATACTCTCCCTCTTCCTATGCCTCTGCAAAGGAAAATTAACTGCAATTTGTAGTCTGCTTTCTGAGACTAAAAAACTTGGAATGTTTCCTCTGTAAATCAACACTGCAATTGAACGTTAATGCAAGCCCATAGGACCTATTTTTGTAAGCCAAATGGTCTTCATCAAACACTGCTGAAAGCAATTTTCTCACACAGTGGTGACTTTTCATTCAGATACCTACTATTTTTGCTTGAGCTTTCATGCTGATAATTATTCAGAACTTCATGATAAGAATAAGTTTAGGGTCAAGTTTCTTTGCTTCAGAATGCACATTTATGCAGTTGTAGTTAATCTGCAATTTGAAAGGCAAATTCAGAAACTTCAGATAATTGCACGGTAACAAATTGTTCAAGACTGATTGTACATTCTTGGTTTCTGCAGATACCTTTGCTACCTTTTTCCATGTCAAAGTGTTGAAAAAAAAAAAAAAAACCAACCAAAAAAACAACACCCAAGAACAAAATAGAGTATTTGATTTCTTCTTTCATACAAGATGATGGTCATTATATGTTCTTTTGTGGTTAATGTCTGTGATCTACATCATGTAGCAAGGCATCATTTTACAATGTTGTCCTGGGTTCAGCAGTAGCAGTCATTTTTCTCCTTCTTAGTAGCTGATCCAGCACTGTGTTTTTGACTTTCAGCCTGGGACAGCACTGAGAACACAAACGCTTTTAGCTGCTGCTTTGTAATGTTTAGTTTGAGAGAGGACTTTCTGAGTCTCATGTTCTGCCAGGAAGAAGCAGAGACAGGACACCT
This sequence comes from Forpus xanthops, assembly GCA_032466535.1. NCBI lineage: Eukaryota > Metazoa > Chordata > Aves > Psittaciformes > Psittacidae > Forpus > Forpus xanthops. Next base: position 54,360 of record JASSUY010022025.1, read on the forward strand.
GACCCGAACTAACCAAAGGGGTATTCCATACCACAGCACATCATGCCCAATATATAAACTGGGGGCAATTACCCAAAAGGGTTAGATCACTGCTTGGTAGGGCTGGGTATCGGTTGACAGGTGGCAAGGGGTTGCATTTTCTTCCCTTGTTATTTCCCTTGTCATTATTATTATTATTATTGGTGGCAGCAGCAGTAGTTTGTGTTATATCTTAGTACTGAACTGTTCTTAACCCATGGGAGTTACATTCTTTTGATTCTCCTCCACATCCCTCCAGGAGCGGGTTGAGGAGGAACGGGGGAGAGTGAGCGAGGACTGCATGGTTGATTTGCCGACTGGGGTAAAACCATGTCAGAGTTTGCTGCACAGAGACATCATAGAAAAAAATGTTTTCTCATCCTCGAAAACATGTACTATACAATAAAAGAAAAAGTGAGACTAAAGCCAGAGAAGCAATCAATGTGGTTAAGTTAGTTGTCAGCATGAAAAGTATTATAACATTACGACTTCATTCAATAATGAGGTTGTAAATCAGAAATATGACAGTAGACAAAAAATATCAGTTCTATTTTTAGATAGCGCCTGTTAAGTAAGGCAGAATGAATATTATGTGTAAGTTGAAGGCTTGCATAAAGGTGCTGTTGGTAAACTGCAAAACTTCCAGAGCAAGGCATAGCAACAAAATGTTTATGGTCTGGATAGGTTGACTTGGGAGGAAAATGTGAAATGATAACTCAGAGGGAATCACGACAGCAGTCTGCAAAAGCTGAAGTGTGTGAATGCCAAAGAAGGAGAGGAATTTACTGTAGTGCAAAGGAAGTACTACAAGATTAATGAGTGCAAAAATTTTGAGGAAGTATAAGACTGAAAAATACTTTTAAGTAGGCTTAAAAAATAATATCTAAAAAATATTATGCAGGAACCAGCTCGAATGTTGGAACTGAGTAACCTACCATTACATCCAAGGCAGGCTTTTGTTTAGATACAACAAAACACAAAGGAGTATGATCAGTGGACAGAAAGTCAGCAAAGGGAATCATGTAGATTAAAAGAGAGAACAGTAGAGACAACTGAAGGAACTACACCTCATCTCAGAGCCTGGGTGTGGCCAATGGAAAACCAAATATTTATATACTAATATGCAGCCTGGTAACACAATGGAGGAAGTTAAGTTGGTAGGGGAAATAAAACTAGACGGGGTGGGGATAAAAGGAATGAGGTGGAATAAGAATTGTGACTGAGCTGTAGGTGCTGAGAGGTATGCAGTATACAAAAAAACTGTTGATACATCTAGCTGGTATTAAGGAAGATGGATAATGCAAGACACTCCAGACATAAACAAACAAGCAAACAAAATCCAAACAAGAAAGAGGTGAGATAGGTTACTGAGTATAAGTTAGGAAATCTAGTTAAGAATAATAAAATAAGTTATGGTAGGACAAAGCTGAAATCTGTACTGTTGTTTTTAGATTCCTAATGGTGTTTAGAAATACTTTCAGGAATCATCATCATCACTGAATATTTGGGTTGGAAGGGCCCTTAAAGATCATCTATTTCCAACCCCCTGCCATAGGCAGGGACAACTCCCCTTAGACCAGGTTGCTCCAAGCTCCATTCAACCTGGTCTTAAACACTGCTTGTGATCAGGCAGCCACAGCTCCACTGGGCAACCTGTGCCAGTGCCACATCACCACAAAACTCTTCCATTTTTAACTTCAGAATTGCATGATTATGAGATTTCTAGCTTTCTTGATAAGAGTTAGAAAATAAATGCCATTTACAGTGATGAGCCTTAGATAACTAATATGTTCATTACCAGATTTGATAATTAACACATTTCTTCATGGATTGTTCCCTGAACTAGAAATAGATGATATTATTTAGTTTGGTTTGGGTGTATAATAAAACATGCTACAAAGATGATATGGAGGAGTTAGCCACAGAAAATAGTTATGACTTAAATGGTGCCAGTTTGATCCACGATAAATTAAGGGAAGGATAATCAAAAACAAATATTCCAATAAGGCCTTCAGTTTTGAGGGAGAAAAACAAGTAAGGGGTTTAATTAGTGAAGTAGGAAAGCTAAGAAGCTTGCATGTAGACAGTACTGACACTTGCTTAATCAGAATTTTGTGGAACTGTCAGGAATCTCATGGAAGGGAAAACTTACTCAAGGCACTCTGTGCCTAAATAGATGATAGGTACCTCCAAAGTGCTATTACCATAAGTACAGGGCTGAGAATGAATGGAAAACAGTCTACTTACCAAAAATACCCCATGTCTTGGGCCTGAAATATATGACTACAGTAAGAATCGAGAGAAGCCTAGTTCAGACAGACCTTTTTAAAGACATAAAAAGCAGAGTTCAGGAGGTCCATTAGGCATATCAACTGAAGTGTTTATAAGGAAAAATGTTCAATGCAGTAAGGATGTGATTTGGAGCAAAGGCTTTTATTTATTATGATTCAAAAATTAGTGTCAACCTCTTTCCCAGGTTTCCAAGTTATCTGGCATGCAAAAATTTGCAGAGACAAGTTTTGCTTATTTATTATACAAATTTGTTTATTATACAATGCTCAGATTAACATTGAAGCAAATCAAATATTTTATCAGCACTTACAGAAGGGATACATTTGCACACCTGTAGGTGCATTAGTTCAACCTGAAGAAGAAAGAAGCCTTCAGAGCAAATTGGAAGGACAGGATTATTCAAAGATTGAAACAGAGATACATTCAAACAATGACTTTGCAGACAGAAGTTTGTGGCACTCAGATCTTTTATCTCTTTTTCTAGAAAATCAGGGAATTATCTGGCAGTGAGGGAGAATCTTATTAATTTGAATTAAATGTATCATCTATATATCACATTAGAAATTATTGTGTAAGAATGGAATGAATGCAAGAATTGTGAAATGGAGCAGAATTTCGTAAAGGAGAAGAGAGGCAAAGAAGCTCCTTGGGAGTGGAGTGTCGGACTGTTGATGACAAAGATGATGATCCTTTGTCATGGCATGATAGAACTGGATCATCACACAGGAAGGTTTAAATGCATAGAAGACTCGAATAGTAGAAATTATATGAAATTCAGCAGTACAGTAGAGAAAATCACTTAATGGAGAGACTAATCACAAAATTTTGTATTGGGACTACCAGAGGGGAAGGCAGCTTGGAAAGGAGGTGAATTTGGGTGACAGAATGAACAGCTATCAGTTGCAAACAAGATATATATCCATGGGAAAAGACAAAGAAGGGCAAGTAGGATAGGGAACGGAGACACTCAGGAGAAATTTGTATTCTTGGCTTAGAAAAGCAAATGGAAAAGGTGATATTACTCTCTGCTCATGAACAAGGAGAACCACTAGCAAAAGATATTAAACCAGAGAATAGAAGATCAAAAAGATAGATGTGCTTTGACTGTCTAGAGTCTGAAAATGACAGCAAGAAGGCTCTGGAGGAGCCCTCCATTAGAAACAGTCCATAATACGCATGGGACTTTAAAGATAGAAATCAGAATAACACACAAAGTCACTTTTGTGACTAGGTGGTTATTTGAACAGGGATTTGCTCTGGGTGATCTTGGGAAATATCTCTAAACTTACAGTCTAAATGTAATAATTTCAGTCTTCATGAACCGTTAGTCCCTCTTTTCTCTCTATTTCCCTTGATCTACAGTGCAGGAACTATTTAGCTCTTCCATAGAAACACACTTCTAGTAAACGTTTCCCAGGACTCATCTGTCTGAACACAGCAGAGAACTTAATCACAAGCTGAGTAGGTTTAGTAGCATTTAAAGGAGTAGCCAAGGAGAAAAACTACTCTTTTTTCATCTCTATCACTTCTATGGAAATGACTGCAGGTAAAATAAACATTTCATTTACTTTCTTTAGAAGATAAGATTAAAATGGCCTGTCATCATTTTACATGGTATAAACCATCAAAATACTGGCTATACAGAGAACTGCTGGCCAGCAGTATCTGAGGAACTGTATAGATGGAAGTTTGAGAAACGGAAGGTAACATGAAAATGTCATACTGTTGAGCTTATTTATATTGCAAGCAGAAAAATGTCCATCCAGACTATTTAATTTTACACCACTCTATTGTTGCTTTCCTCCTCCCCCCATCTCCCAATTGGAAATACTGTTTTATAGAATCATAAATAGGGTTGGAAAGGACCTTGCAATCATGTCGTTCCAACCCTTCTGCCATGTCACCCAAGGCTCTGTCCAGCCTCACCTTGAACACTGCCAGGGATGGAGCATTTATCACTTCTTTGGACAGCCTGTTCCAGTGCCTCACCACCCTCACAGTAAAGAACTTTACTCCTAAAAAAATTGAGTATGTGGCACAAGAAGACACCATGGGGCACCCAAGCAGAAATTGCACAAATGATGAAATAGCTGAGTTTTTTACACCAGCGTATCTGTTCTGAGTGGCTGAAGTATGCAGAAGTTCTACTCTAAACACTTCCCTCCAGAAACCAAACTCTCTGCCTCCTCTTTGATGTACTTATTTTGCCTAGTGTAGGTATTTACATTATCACTTGGAGACAGATTACCAGTCTTAGCATCTGAATTAATGGCCTCTCTGGAGTGGCTAAGTCTGCATGGAATTTTGATTTGAAAATAATGTATACAAAGATACATCATAGAGATAGCCACAGTTGAATGTTGAATAGGGAAGAGAATTGTGTGTGAGGATGCTGAATTTTGTGTGACGTAAAATGAGAAAGTGGTAGAATTGCATGGTACCGTGTAACCCCTTCAATGTAGGAAAAAAATAATCAAAGGGAAACCATCTAGGGTGGTTGTGAGAAAGCTTGAAATGAGCCTGTATAGTTCTGTAATTTCCGTATACACTGAGCTCAGGCTCGCCTGCTCTGAATGTATCCTAGTATGTAGAGAGATTGTTCCAACTCACTGCTGATGTTTTCAGCTCAGAGTTCAAATTCTAGGCTAGTAAAATAGAAAAGAGGAAGTAGCTTCATTGTCATAAGGCATTGTATTTCTGCAAGTGTTAACAGAATATATCTTGAAAGAAGTTTTGCAGTTTCATTTCATGACCATTTCATAAAGGTTATGAATTGCCACAAAACTTGCTTTTCTCCATGAAAGTGAAAACCCTGAGATTCATCAGGTTTCAATGTAAAAGATTTCATACAGGAGGACAAATTACATTTTATGTCTGAAAAGAGAAAATCTATGTTGAAAATTCAGTTATTTTTTCATGTAGCTACGAAAAATTTTTGGGGAAATGCTGGAGACCATTCACAAAATGTGAGCATTTGAGATGCTTGGAAATCTAAGCAATCAACTTTCTGCCCATGGGAAACTTTTCCAAAGGATGCATACATAATACCAGCTAAAATAATGCAATTCTTGACTGGAAGGAACATATCCAGGTCAGTATGTAAAGCCCAGAAAGTACTTTTTTGCATGCAGCTTTGCTTCGGTAGATACGAAGAACGATGCAAGGATATTCCTAGGGGACCAATGATGAATAAATGTAAGTGGAAGAAGAAAAAGTAACAGTTCAGATGGTGACAAAACCCAGTGCTTCCTTATTTTTTGTCTCTGATTACCATTCTAGTAAGCAGTTTAGTGGTAGGACCAGATGGTGATTCTATGTAGATATGGCAACAAATTGGGGAATGGAAAATGAAGTACTTGCAGATGTATGCATCTGAAGCTCTCAGATTTTCTAAGTGGAGGGGGTTTGGTGTAGTAAGAAAAATTTCCAGTCTGTTCATTTTATATTACTGTTCATTAAAAGTTTCAGCTCCTTTTCTGGAAAACCTCCTGAAATCTGTTGCTTTTAGTACTTATGCAAGTTGGTTTCATTAGGAGCAGGAAGCTGGACTGTATTTAGTGAGAGGAATGCAAAAATAAATGAAAAGTTCTTTGTGTGACTTGCTACAATGGAAATTTCAGTGGGTTTATATTTATAAATACTGCTTAAATTCTTTTCATGAATCTGCATAGCAGGAGGGTTTGATCATACTTACAGCTGCTGCATTCAGACCAGAAAATGTTTATTGGTTTTGTTTTGAAAGCAATTGCTTTAGTTCTCCAACGTACAAGTAAAAAGTTGTGTAAGTCTGACCTTCAGTCGCTTTCTTAGGTCCAGGAAAAGAGTTGATAGATTTATTTTTTTTTTGAATTATTATATATTTTTGGCAGAATTTACCCATATTTCTGGCCTTGTTTTGTCACATGAACTTGTTTCTAAATCCAGGTTTAAACTTGCCTTGGTTGCATGCTATCTGATCAAGGAAGGAGATTCTCCCCCTCTATGATGCATTGTGAGAAACCCCCTGCAGTCCTGTGTCCAGCTCTGGGGGCAACAGCACAAGAGGGACATGGTTCTGCTGGAGCAAGGCCAGAGGAGGCCATGATAATGCTCCAAGGACTGGGGCAGCTCTTTTCTGGAGACTGGCTGAGAGAGCTGGGCTTGTTCAGGCTGGAGAAGAGAAGGCTCTGGGGAGACCTTAGAGCAGCTTCCATTGCCTAAAGGAGCTGACAAGAAATCTGGAGAGGGGCTTTTCACAAGGACATGCAAGTGACAGGACAAGGGAGAATGGCTTTAACCTGACAGAGGGAAGACTGAGATGAAATATTAGGAAGAAGTTCTTCCATGTGAGTGTTGTGAAGCACTGGCACAGGCTGTCTAGAGAAGCTGCAGCTGCCCCATTCCTGGCAGTGTTTGCAGCCAGGTTGGACGGAGCTACCTGGTCTAGTGTAAGGTGTCCCTGCCCATGGTAGGGAGTTGGAACTGGACAAGCTGTAAGGTTGCTTCCAACCCGAGCCAGTCTAGGATTCTAGGATCAGTGATTATGTCTGTGTACCTTTGGACTGCTCTTTGCGCAGTGCCTGTTCTCCAGAAAGACTCCCAAGAAGTGATGGAACATACATGCAGTGTGGAATACAAAGGCAGCAGAATCCTCAAAAGAAACTGGAAGTGTAGATATCCCCAAAATGCAACAAAAGAGACTGAGTAAAATGTTAAAGCTAGTGCTACCTTCTGCTGCTTACCACTGAGATCAGCCAGAATTTAAGCCAGAAGTGAGAGTGGTTTCTAGTTTCCAGGCTATGGTACTGCGTAACAGTTAAAGAAGAGTTTTCAGAGAACATCTAGTCTTGATCTCTACCCAATTTTTAATATCATTTATTTGAAGGAGTTTTACATTCAAACTTTTTTTTAGTAGTTGCAATAGTTTTTAAAAGAATGTTTGGGATACTATTTAATACTATTTGGAATACTATTAATTGAAGTTCAAAGCATATTTAATTTTGGGAAATTTCCCCACTTGTCTAACAGATTTGGTGAACAATTATTACATGCTAACAATTCTGCACTTAACCCTCTGCTGCCTTTGGAGTGGGTGTATTTCTTGGTTTTAATGTGATTGTGGAGAAGAACTTCTGATCTGTTGCCAGAATATTGCAGTGTGTTCCTCTTTGGGATAGTAATTCTTTAGTTTATGTAGCTAGTTATATTTTTGGATAAACACTTCATCGTTGCAGAAGTGCACAAGTGTAGCCATTAAAATCTGGCTAATACAGGGCAATTTAAGTGTGAGGCTAAACCAGATTGTGGTTACAGAAGATAACATAGATTATACTGTAGAAACGAAAATGCAGCATAAAGCTTTATTTTTTCCTTTGTCAGCTTCTTAGTAGCTTAATCCCATTTAATGAGACTGAATAGAGACAGTAACACTTTTCACTAGCAATTTCTAAATAGGAGGGGCTTCTATATTATACATAAGCATTATGGTCCCAAACCACTGAAGGTCAAAGACATATATTACTTTCTTCCTTGTCACAGCACTTGATAAAATGAACAGCTCTTTCATGCATTTGCAGAGTGAAAACAGAAAGACTACTGACACAATGGTGAAATATGGTCTGTCTTCCTTTGGACCATTGGCTGCCATTATTTAAATCCCAGCTGCATCTTTGTACCCCAACCAGTGCTTCCTGGAAAAAGGACTTAGTTCTCAGAATAGGAAAGACTGCAGTGACATAGTCCTGACTACTTCATATCCACTGCATTTCTACTTGGAAATCTGGGAGAAAGTTGCCATTCAGGTGTGTCAGCACTGTTCTGTCTGCTTCAAGCATTTGCAGGTTGCTGCTAAGAATTTAAATCAAATAGTAATATGAGTTCTAGACCTGCTTTGGTGTATAGGCATGAGAGAGGTGAGAAGAACTAAAACTAAACTTTCAAGCATCAGAGATTATCGACCTTTTCATCTGTTAGCATTAAAGAGCCTTTGGCTGGTATGGCAAAATAGATTCTTTGAGGAAATCTCGTGTGGGTATTTTTCCCTCCCTTTCTTTATAGTGGAAGCAAATGGCCTTTACGTAATTTAGCTTCCTTTTTCTTGGTACTTTCTGTCCAGCCTTCCAAACCTCAGAAGTCTTCAGCTGAACAAACGGGAAGTCCAAAATCTAAAAGCTCCTTGTTCAAGATAAGAGGGTTCTTTGTGAGATCATATTAAACATTGTAAATAATACACATTGTAAAGCAAACCATCTGAATTATCTTCTCAAATGCATAACATTAAGTTTGACATTTCTTGAAAGAAATTTTCAGTGGATTGAACAATTTAAGTGAATAAAAAAAAAGGAAGGAAAGGGTGGGGAACTGAAACAAAAATCAGTCAAAGAGGAAAAGGTTTAGTTAAATCATCTCTGCTTAGTGTAGTAGTTAAATTGCATGAATGGAACAGCTTGCTTTAATAGTGGGAGGGAAAAGGTTGGTCTGCATCACTTTTACATAAACAGTATTTAAGGACAATTTAATTGAGAACTTGCTGAAGGCCTGGAAGCATAAAAAAAGCCAAAAATTGTTTCAAAATGTTTTTAATCTATAATATCACAATGTTTTAATAGAATGCCACTGTTAATTTTCAGATTGATTTCTCAATTCCTTTTATTAAATTTGAATACAATCTTTGCTAATCTTTTTCCACTGACTTTTAGAGTGAAAGAATTTGCCACATCTTCCATGGGTATTTGCTGAGTTTTCTGGAAGAGAGCTGGGTCTGTACCATTCTTATATTAGCAGCTGGTAATGAGTCTTGAAAATAACAAAACCCGCATAAAAACATATAAAGTTGACAATCTGTAGGAATCACTTCAGCAAAAGTTGGAACCACAAAGGAGAAAATGAATAGAAGGGATTTTGCATTTAGATGCAGCTCATGCATGTTTATTGTATACATGCGTTTTCTAACTGAAATTGTGCATATTCAGTCAGCGTTACATCAGAAAATGAAACAAAATGTGACTAATTGAGAGATAAAAAAAAGTAACAGCAATAAGGGAATCTACTGTAAGGGTGGTGAGGCACTGGAATGGGTTGCTCAGGGAAGTTGTGAATGTTCCATCCCTGGTGGTGTTCAAGGTCAGGTTGGACATAGCCTTGGGTGGCATGGTTTAGTGGGAGGTGTCCCT
>JASSUY010022026.1:0-34339 GCA_032466535.1 Forpus xanthops
GCCAAAAATCCAAAACACAGTACTCACCAGCTACTGCTTAAAGAAAAAATAACTGCTGCTGCTGAACCCATGACAATAACTTACAATTTCTGAAGTAAAATTGTGATTGTTTTCCTGTTCCCTCATCATGTAACTAGTGTATTTCCATCCCACTGTTAAAGTATTTTAGAGTTACTTTTTATCAGACAGGCAAGTTCCATTGACATTTGATTCCATTTCCAGTAGTACCTGGCTTCTGGAAAATGAGTGCTTGGCAATATTTGTTAATTTAAATCAGTGGTCAGAAATGATGGTGGAATTTTAAATATGTCAGATCAATTGAAATGCAGTATGCTTTTAGAAATACTGGAAAATACAGTTCAGCAACCACTAGGACGCACTTAAGAACAGTGAAACATCATTATGTTATCTCTCTGCATAGACTAATGTTGAAATTCTGGAAGGTATAATAACTAGGAAAAAATAAACTTAATTCCTGAATTACATGACACAATTCACAATATAAGCAGCTCCAATTAAAATGCTGATTGTCATCTAAAGGGCTTTAACTTAAAATATTATAGGGATTGCTTTTTTTTTTTCCTAACACATCTTCACCTCATGCAATAAGACTGATGGAACAGATTGTCATGGCTTGCTTTGTTTACATAGCCTTTCACAGGATTTTGCATACATAATATTTTGTAATCAGGAGGTGTAGAATTCCAAGGATAAGAATGGGGAACTACAGCAAGACGGCAAAGTTACACCTAGCAGAGCAGCAGAAAAATTGAGACATTTTGGTTGTGTTAATCTAACTCTTTTCCTAGGCTGAGAACAAAAAAAAAAGTTTCAAGTCTGTCTTCTAAGTGGTCAGGTTGCACAGGGAGAGGTAAGGTTAAACATGTAATCAAGAGACAAATTGAAGTGGTAGAAGTAGGTTAAATGAGGAAAGATCAACTGGGGAGAGATTTCCTATTTCATGACTGTGGCTCATTAGCAGCAGTTTACATGCTCCCAACTCTCTATTAGAAGGAGTCTGGACTTGCTCGGGTTTGGCGTTGGTCAGCTTCTTTCTTCTGAGACCAAGGTGCAGTTTTGCCTCTGTAACAGATTAGCTGAGGCAGAAAGGATGTTTTCCCCTTCCAGTTGAATGACTGTTTTACAGGGAGGAAGTTTAGATAAATGTTCTGCCAATTTAGAAGTCACAAATAATATATCCAAATGCGTAGTGTTTCATTGTCCAACAGTCTGAAGCTGGGAAGGGGTTAAAGGAAAGAAGATTTAAGATAGAGGAAGACAGCAGCTATAAATCCTGACTACTGGACACAGCTTTTCTGCCAGTACTGTGACCAAACTGGTAATCTATGATGACATAAAAGCTGTTATAGAATGTCACTGGATCATTATGATGACTGTGTGCCAAGAACAGCCTGGGACCAAGATGGAAGGGGGATGTAGTAGAGCAGGAAGAGTGAAACAATCACAGGAAGAGGAGCAATAAATTTTGGCTGATGTGTTGCCTGGTATTTTTAAGTGGGTTAATAAAATTGCAGGTTACTTAAATAATGATGTGTGCATCTTTTCTTCCCTCATGCAGGGCTGAGGTAGGGAACTTCACTTCTCAAAGGCCATCCACAGAAAGACTATGTGCAGGACTCCTGAGAGCAATAAAGAAGCATAATGTGTTATTCTATTGTTTCCCGAACAATGTAGTTAATTACTGATATAAAGGTTCGAACACTGAGAGTGATTTAATTTGATTCATGAAAGAAGTCTTGGTCCCTGCTTTACAAAAACATCTTCTGTAGTCAAGCTTTCAAAAATGAGACTGAAAGTGACTCAAGTTTTGCATATCCATTGGCTAAAATAGGGTTATGTCACTGAAATATAACTTGTGAGAGCTTTCTTTTTATTTGATTAAAGACAGTGATTTTGAGTGCATATACAAAACTATTTTTCTCCAAGAACTCTTAAATTTGCAAAAATACTGGGAGTTTTTCCTGGAAAACAAAAAAGAACAAAAATAAACTATCTAATAGAATGATCCCATGTTTAGTGTGTGTCTTTCTCTGCAATTTTCCTTTAATTTTCCTTTTTTCTTCATCATTTTCTTCTCCATCTTTGGCTGATGATGAATGAGCAGACTTTCATTTGCAGGATGATTTTTGCAGTGGCAGGTTCCATTTTTTGTGACCTAAAGGCTGATTTGGCATGAGGTGGATGACAGAGTGAAACACTTTCTGATCCCTTGGAGCTAAAGGAGCTTATCAGAATCCATACTTAACCACAAAAATGAGCAGCAAATTCTCCTTTCCTCCCCTTGTCAGTATAGATTTATTTGTGAGTGATCTTTCACCTTTTTTTTTTTTCCTGTTTCTGTTTTGTTTTCTCATTTGTGGTTATTTTAAGACTTCACATCTAAGTCAGAGTTCGTAACATGCTATCTAAAATTGTATTATGGTTATTTACTGCATCTGTGATGGTATATAGCATTGGCTGTTTATGTTCATCTATTTAACCTGTGCTAATTCTTTGTGTTTCCTAGAGCTTAGGAAACCTATCACTTATTGGAAAACTGTCATTCCTAGGGTTATGAAGGATTGTCAGTACATTTTAAATTTTGGTTCTGATCTCTGTCTATAATTATACTCAATTCAAAATGGACCAAATCTAACAGTAAACCCCATTTTGAACTAATCAACACCAAAATAAGCCTTTGAAAAAGCACTTAATGCACTTCTGTTCCATATTGGTGTTATGGATTCTAACTGAATTTCTAAATAAGGCAACTAGATGGCAAGACATACATTTTGGATGCCATTGTTTGTAAAGGTGAAAAACCTGTTTTGTAGCAGATGATCATGAATTAATTCTTCAATCATTTCTTTTTTTTCATCTGAACTTAAGAATATTACAAAATCATAGAAGGCCACCAGATTGGTCAGGCAGGATTTCCCCTTAGTGAAGCCATGCTGGCTGTCACCAAGTACCTTGTTGTTTTTCCTGTGCCTCACCATGCCTTCCAGGACAATATGCTTCAAGATGTTGCCAGACACAGAGGTGAGACTGACTGCTCAGTAGTTCCCTGGCTCATCTATTTTCCCCTTCCTGAAAATGGGGGTTATATTTCCCTTTTTCTAGTCATCAAGAACTTCACCTGACTGCCATGATTATTTAAATATGATAGACAGTGGCTTAGCAACTTCATTTGCCAGCTCCTTCAGGCCCTGTGGATTGATTTCATTAGGTCCCATGGACTTGTGTATGTTCATGTTTATAAGATTATCTGAAACCAGATCCTCTCCTGCAGTGAGCCCAGGATCTTCATTCTCTCTGTCCCTGTATCTGCATTCCAAGACTTGGGTGGTGTGGTCAGAGCATTTGCCTGTAAAGACTGAGGCAAAGAAGTCATTAAGAACCTCAACCTTCTCCAAATCCAGGTTAGCCATTTCTCCCGATAGGTACTGGAGGGGGCCCACTTTGTCTCTAGTCTGTCTTTTATTTGCAGTGTACATATAGGATCCCTTCCTGTTATCCTTAACATCCCTAGCCAAATTTAATTCTAACTTGTCCTTAGCTTTTATAACCTGGTTCCTAGCTTCCTGGACAACATCCCTGTATTCTTCCCAGGCCACCTGTCCTTCTACCTTTTATAAGCCACTTTTTTCCCCTCTAAATTTCCTCATCAGCTCCTTATCCATACAAGGAGGTCTCCTGGTCCTCCTTCAGCACTCCTTCTAGTAGGGATGTATCTCTCCTGAGCTTGTAGCAGGGGATCCTTGATTATCAACCAACAGTCTTGGACCCCCTTGTCCTCTAGAGCTATATCCCATGGAATCTTACTGATCACGTTACTGAACAGGCCAAAGTCTGCTCTCTTGAAGTTCAGGGCAGTGAGCTTGCTGCACATTCTTCTCACTGTCTTCAGGGTCTCAAACTCGATCATCTCATGGTTGCTGCAACCAAGGCTGCCCTGGAGTGTCACATTTCCAACCAGCCCTTCTGTGTTGGTGAGAACAAGGTCAAGCATTGCACTTCTTGTTGGCTCCTCTATTACTGGCAGAAGGAAGTTGTCTTCCATACAATTGAGGAATTTCCTGTATTGCTTGTGTCGGGCCATGCCATCCCTCCAGTAAGCAGGTGATGGAGCCAAACATTCATATGGAGCACGGTGGAAGGATGAAAGGCAGTACAGATAACGTGAAACATGGGAGGAACTGGCTGGACATCATGATAAACTTCTTCCCCCAAGAGGATAGTCAGGTGGTGGAGTGGGCTACTCAGGGAGGATTTGCTGTCCCTGCCCCTGGAGATTTTCAACACCTCACTAGACGCAGCCCTGAGCAACCTGGCCAGACCTAAGATCTGCCCCTGCTTTGGGCAAGAAGTTGGAATAGAAACCTCCAGAAGTCCCTTCCAACCTGAATTCTCTGGTGAACCTGTAACGATCCTATCATCACCATAGGAGAAAAATAAAAATTATGAGGTTTTTTTTTTGTTTCATCCCAAAATCCTAAATCACTCCATTTCGATTAAAACAAAGTTTTGACTGTGTGCAAATTTATTCAACTGAAAGTGGCAATATTTTAATCAATGGTTACATGGAATTATTCCAAATTTTTTTTTGTTTTCTATGACTTTAAAAACATCTCATTGCTAGAGAAATATGAGACATAAAAAGATCAAAGCTCTTGTTGATTTTATGAAAATATACTCTTTCATTTTAATCCTTCTTCTAGAATTCTAAGTTTCAAAATATATTTAACTATGGAATATCATTATGTGATACAACAAGCCATAGTAAAATACCAGAAATAAGTCATGTCTATAAAATAAATATAGCTGTTTCAATAAATGTGAGTCAGATACCCAAACTGGATCTCTTCCATGAATCATTAACAAGTTGCTTGTATGTGGTAATGTGACTTTTTATTAATTTGCAAAGATACGTATTTTTTCATAGCCTAAGGAGAAGTAAGTGCAACTATGTTTCGATAAGGAAAAAATAAGACTTCTTTGATGCCCTAAAAATAAGCATTTTCTTCAGATTAATTTTTTCAGAGATTGATTTTTTGGATTTATTTTCTTGGCATTCATCTGTTCATATCATTTCTTAGAAATAAAATTGCTACAGGAGACTTTAATCTATTTTGCATTTTAGTAGAAATACAAAATACAAACAGCCATACAAAACCTGTAAACTTGTAACTCAATTATTTAAGTATTAAGCTTTGGTGAGGCAGGCATTTTTTGTTTGTTTGTTCTCAGGTTGTTCATCCTTTTAGTTGGATCTTGGAATGTTTCATGCCATAAGTGTTACCCCTGCACTATTAAAATGTATTCAATTATAATGAAAAGCATGTGAAATCAGTGGAGGATTTTAGTTTGAATTTTAGATACAATTATTGCTTCCTTTTAATCCATAATTTGGTGAAATACACTTTGTGTTTAACATATCAAATCCATTAACAATTATATCATAGTATGATTCAGATGATGGAAGAAAATTATGAGTAATTATAACAGGTATAAATGATAACAACATTTTCATAGCTTGTAAATCACACTTACCTAACTAATTATGGTTCAGGGAAGTTCTGAGTCATATAGCCCCAGAAATTTCTTGATGCCCACAAGTTGCAAAGAATGATTGGTAAGTCCATCTTACCATACATATCTCAAGATTTTATGCTATTTTAAAAAATGGTATTTGTTTAGCACCACTCCTGGCTGAACCAAACACAGGCTTTCTGATTTGTCAAGCATTGAAACAGGCTGTGCCAGGATGAGATTGAATGACTACTCCTGGATGCATTTAGAAGTTGTATAGATGTGGCACTTAGGAACATGGTTTAGGTAGACTTTGTAGTATTAGGTTAATGGTTGGACTTAAGGGTCTTTTCCAAACCAAACAATTCTATGATGGCTTCTTGATCATCTTCCTGATTGACTCTGCCCTATTTCTTCCTTAATGTTCAGAGACATTTTGCCACCTTTAGGCTAATGCTCAATCAGATTTCAAATATACCAACATTCCAAATTGAATGAGCAGTCGTATCAGAGCCCACTGTTCCTTTATTCTAAGCACTGAGGATGAGCAGCCCTAGAAAATATTGAAGCTGTGCAGAAGTATGAATTCCAAGGAGGTGACAGCCATAGCAGAGCATTTCTAAGAAATATATAAGCTGGAAGCATTACTTGTACATGGATACTGACTACATTTCAGTGAAGGCATTGGGGAAATGTAATACGTGGAATGTCATGCCCTGACTACTCAGAAATACATCTAGTAGCCTACTTAGTAAATAATTGTATTCTAGAAGCTTGACTAATCTGAAGGTTTGTTAATTACTGTAACAGAAATGGGAAATTAGAAAAAAATTGTCTTTGACAGAGTGGAAGGTGTTTAATTCACAAGACAGCAATGTTTTATAAAGAATGTTCTTATTTGGGTGAAGCAGTTGTTCTAATGAGATCTTTGGGAAGCTGGACTGTTTTGAGGCTGAACACTTTGGTAATTGTAAATAATGAAAACATATATAAAACAGTATTTAAAATGTATGGAAAAATATCCTAAACATACTGTGGGACTTATAACCATGTCAGATTTAAAAGATATGCAAATTAAATATTTTAGAGTATAACAAGACAGCACTGTACAATGCTTTTGGGACCATCCTTAAAGACAAGGCACTAAACAAGTTAACATAAAATTTCAGGCCAAGAGTTGTTAAACAGAACAAGGATAACAAACTGTTGATAAGGTTTTGTTTTTTAAGTGTCTTCAGTCCAGCAATAAAGCAGAACTACTTTCACTTCTGATTTTTGCCTCAATAAAACCAGAATTTTCTGGAATGTTTTTAGCAGGACTGATCACAAGCAACTTCAGGAAAAGTAGAAAATTCTAATTAGAATTCATCTAATCTGACAACTGAACAATGTTAAATTGGACAGGAGAAGAGATGTTTTGCACACTTTGCTGACCAAAATTAATTGGGTGACCCACAGGAAGACTTTTCTTTATCTTCATAGTACTTATTCCAACACCTTTCAACATTATTTTCTAACTGAGCTTGTCCTTTTTTTTTTTTTTTGTTTTGTTCTGCTTTTTTTTGTTGTTGTTGTTAAATGGGATAATTATTGTGAGAAATCCTTGCACTGTTTAGATACACGCTCTGTCACCAAGGGAAGCAACAAATCTGGAGCTATGAAGCTGTTAAGGTTCTGTTTAGTCTGTGGTTTAACAAAATTTAACCTATTTTCCAACTTGATGGGATATTGCAAGAAGATAAATGTGTGATGAGATTTACACTGCTGCATTAAATATTAAAGGATTAACAATCCTCATAATGTTTCAATTTATCAATAAAATTGATTATAGAGAATTGTGCTTTACTGGCCATCTCAGCCAAAGGTACTCTGGCTACACCTTCTGGCAGTCAAATTGTTGCAGTTGTCTCTTAGCAACTGCTTAATTTTGTTAATTGTTCCTCTGGGACTCAACAGCAGTCCTGATTTCATTTCCTCTGAGTCCCTGTGCATGCCACCATGAGTTAGAGGGGAAGACTGACAAGTAAAACCTTCTGTAGCTTTTAATTTTTCTCTTTTGCTTGCTGTGTGAGGTTGCAAAAGGAGCACTCTTTATTAGAGCATTAAGCAGAGCATTAAAAAGCTTTATGCTCACATTAGAAGAGTGATATCACTGTATTAGGGTGAGGGGGATATTTAAGTGTCTGCCCTTTGGTTCAAGGAAGTTATATTCTAAGTTTGAGATGGTCTTTGGTATCTTCTGAATAGTGAAATAAATCCTCAAGCTTTTTCTTGTGCTATAGAAAGTTATTTCAGCTGCCCACTGGATTGTTTCCGTGGGCTATAGCTGAGGAAAACTTAGCCTAAGATGTAGACAACTAACACTTATAGCTTGGTTTGCTTGCCAAGCACAGTCATCAAGCGGCATTTGAAATCTCCTAAGGTGCTAAGGAATCTGCAGGGCTGGTAGATATGATGTGAAACTTAGGAGAGCAAGATACTTTTCTGTAGTGTCAGTTTAGGGTCATGTGGGATCTCAGATGGGTCAGGATTACTCTGTAGGAATCAGTCTAATATTCATCTTGGTGATAGCATTTCCATGTGTAAAAATAATTTGTGCAGCATTGCAGTTTTAATAGGAAACTTGTGCATGCAGCTTTCACCTTTATTATAGTATTCATGCAACCTTAATACAGTATTTACAAGCAGCACAGGCAAAGCATATGTATGATTTGTACATAACATGCATATATGTATATACATATTATTCTGTATCCTTAGGATATCTTTATTCAAAGTGTAAGCATTTATCAGACTCTAGAATTTGGGTTAATCTTGCATTATCTGAAAAGTAATAAACTTTATTTTAGTATGCAAAATTGTATATAAAGCAACTAACCATACATTTTCTTCATCCTGCTGTATACATCATACTGAGTTAAACTTCTGCAGCTACTGCAATCACTATCAACTTCTGAATGGGAGTGGTCACAGCATTATTTTATCTGCTTTCTCCTTATTCATTTTTGTTTAAAAATGAAACTGTTTTCATTTTTACACACAGACACACTGAAAGGACCCCAAAGAGATATTTTATCTATGTATCTTTTCTTAGGTTAAGTTTAGCTACAGTTGCCTGTAGCTATCACCTAATTACTGAGTAGCCTAAATCAGAAGCTTGTTGTTTGCTTTGTATGGAAATAGCTTACATTCCATGTACCATACTTTGTTGGGCATTTCTGAAGAGCTTGTGAGGAATAAACACAGAGATGGTGTTGTTAATTTAATCAGTACTGGAACCTCTTTTTTGTCAGCCTTCTTGTAATGTTAAGAATTGCAGCTTTGTGAGGAAGCAACAGAGATGCCTATTTATTAAGATTTTCTTTTTTTCTTTTGAGAACAGATGTATTCACATTTTTTATAGCTGTGATAATAAGATGGCTATATTTGAAATCTGGATAATTATGTATGTGAGAAATGATTAAAACTGCACAGTTTATCACATGCTGCTATTCAATCAAAAAAATCTAAGAAAAATCCAGTTCAGCAGTAACTAGCCTTGATATCAGCTGTCTATAGAAGGATGCTTAAAAAAATAAGTAAATGTTAAAATTAAAACATTTAGAAAAAAAAAATATTCAATAGTGTGTGTTCTTCCAGCATCTTAATTTATCTGTAAACTTTTTGTGAGTTCTTTATCTTTCATTTTGAGTGCCTACACAGAGATTACTTTACAAGAAACCGTATCTACTTCTGCTGTGAAATCTTCCAGATGTTGTTGTTTCTTTCAATATTTTGAAATATTGCAAAGGCAAAAGATTGACTGTCTCCTGGCATCTTTATCTTTTTAACTTCTTTACAAATGAAGTAACTTAAAATGGGGGGGGGGGGGGGGTGTTGGGGGAAGAAGTGAGTGCTAATTTTAGATAGAATTTTAATTTATCATTCTATACTTATATTTTTATAGCAACTATAGTTACTCATTTTTGCCACAGCAAGGCTGCTGTAATCTCAGCTATCTCGTTATTGCCCTCAAAAACTTTTGAAATAAATACAGATTAAAACTATCCCTCTCTTTTGCTTCTTTCAGCATGAGCATTTACCTCCCCAGCCCTAGCATCATTTATGTCTGCTATACAATGTGCCATGGGTTCAGCAACAGCAGTCATTTTTCTCCTTCTTGGTAGCTGGTACAGTGCTGTGTTTTTTGATTTTGGGCCTGGGAACTGTGCTGATAACACCAGTGTTTTCATCTACTGCTTGGTAATGTTTAGGCTGGCCAAGGACTTTCTCAGTCTCATGCTCTGCCAGGGAGGAGGGGAAGCCAGGAGGAAGCAGAGACAGGACACCTGACCCAAACAGACCAAAATGGTATTCTATACCACAGCACATCATGTGCAGGATGTAAAACTGGAGAGCAGAGACCTGGAAGGGTGGGGGTGCAGTGCTTGGTAGGGCTGGCTATAGCTGGTGAGCTGTTGTATTCTTTCCTTGTATTTGCCTTGTCATTATTACTGTTGGTGGTAACAGCAGTGGTTTGTGTTATACCTTAGTTACTAAACTGTTCTTACCTCAACCTATGGGAGTTGCATTCTTTCAAATCTCCTCCCCATCCCCCTGGGACTGGGGGAAGAAAGAGGGGGGAGTGAGTGAGCAAACTGAGAGGGGCCTTAAACCATGACACTATGTCTTTAGAATAAACAGCATTGAATGAAAACAGCAAGTGGTTGATTTAAAACAGGAAAATAGGAACTAGTTTGTCACCTGGTCTTCTTCAGAATCCTTTCCTGAGGATGTTGTAGATGCTAGAAGTTTGGAAGGGGTGCAAAAGTGGCTGTCTGAATGGATAAATGAAAAATACACCAAGAACAACATCGCTAGCTCAAAAATCACAAGCAAAGAAATTGCTAGTCACTGTGAAAATATCAAGGGAGGAACTTATCTTGGCCACCATCAATTGAGATAGACTGACTGTAAGTCTATCAGTTGAGTCAGTCTATCTCAATTTATAGTCTATCATTTTATAGTCTACCATTAGTCTATCATTAGTCCATCATTAGACTTCTTAGCCTAAGCCACTAAAAAACATAGCCTTCCTTAAACACCTCTTAACGCATAATATCATAGAAAAGCATGTGCGACTGCAACCAAGAGGTGCATTTTCAAAGTACATACGCTGTTCAGTCAGGTGTCCATGAAATGAACAGAATTTTTAGTTGCCAGAAATACCTGGGGAATGCAACAGTATTTCATGCAGCTCTGCTCAAGAGATTAACTGCTTGCTCAGATTTTCTTATGAGCAAGACAAGCTCCCTACTGGACATATCAATGTTGTTCTCTATCCCCATCAGCTGCACAGGGAGCACCAAACTCCTTTCTCTGACTAATCCTCCACAGCCTGGGCCCCCTGTTTTTGTACTGGGTGACATTTAAATTGGAGATGACCGAATGA
Organism: Forpus xanthops; assembly: GCA_032466535.1. Classification (NCBI taxonomy): domain Eukaryota; kingdom Metazoa; phylum Chordata; class Aves; order Psittaciformes; family Psittacidae; genus Forpus; species Forpus xanthops. The sequence goes on from JASSUY010022026.1 coordinate 10,964, forward strand.
ACTTTCTTGACTATTCTTCGAGCACCAGACAGTATAAGCGTTCTTCAGTGAGAAACACATTTATCTTCTGTGTAGCTCCTTGACAGAGAGGGATAACAAGCTTCATTTTGCTTGTCAGGAACTTGAGAGCAGGCTTTTTGGCAACTTATCGAAGGTCCTCCACAAACCCTGCATCAGAACTAGGATACTTTGTACTGAAGTTGCTATAATTTAGGGGTTACTGAATAGTGATGGTGTTCTTGAGAGCTAATACAACCTGGGAGTTAGGTCTGAGTTTGAGCTGACAAAAGCATGAAGCACCCAGGCCCATGCACTTTGTATTTTGGGAAGACACTTCCAGTAACTGCATGAGTGATTATTCTGAACAATGCTTTGCTATCCATTACCACCCTTATCTCTGCTACCACTTATCTCAGACCTGAGTCATCTATTGTATTTCAAGTGTATTTCATTAAGCAGCCCGTATTTTATATCGTATGTGTTGATATTGGTCTGTTTTCTATAACCTTTTATTGGAATTTCCTGGACTGCAAACCACAGCCAAAAACTTCTCAGGCTGGCAAATCAAATATAAATAGACACAATACAAAAAAACCCCAACAAACAAAAAGAAACCAAAACCTCAAAAACCCAAACCCCCCCCCACAAAAAACCCAAACAAACAAAAAAACCCTTAATTTGATTTCTTAATTAAAAATGGGGAAAAATATTGTCAAATGGTACAAATTTTCCCCAATTTTGACTGGCTGTGTTTTAATGTAATTAAAAAATACGAGTGTTTCCAGTAGAACTGTAAAATTGATCCACATATTTTTAATATAGTTAGATCATCTGTCTGGATTTTCTGAAGCAGGTACATTTTCACCGTGCTTTCTGAAAAGAAGAAAAAGACTGTAAACACTCAGTGTAAAAACTTGAAATATTTGAAAAGAATAGACAGGTAATTATTAAAAAACAAACAAACAAACACATTTTTTCTTACTGTAATTATTGGGGTCTTTTTTTTGGTAGTAGACCTAGTTTTCCTTCTTAGAAAAATATCACTTGAATCTTATAAACAATCCACTTTTCAAGAGACTTGAGACACAAGACCATCTCATTCAGGGGCTGAGTTCCAGCACCTGGGCTACTGTGAAAACAACCAAGATAGTCAGGCCTCCCTTGGGCACTGACTTACAGAATAGTTGAGGTTGGAAGGGACTTCTTGAGGTCACCTAGTCCAACCCCCCTTCTCTATCAGGGGCACCTGAAGCCAGCTGTCCAGGACTATGTGCAGATAAATTATGAGTATCTTCAAGGACTGGGGATTCCACCTCTGTGGGTAACCTGTGCCCATGGGTCACAGTCACCCTCACAGCAAAAAAGTGCTCCTGATATTCAGCCTGACTCTTCCATGATTCAGTTTGTGCCCACTGCCTCTGCTCCTGAAACTGGGCAACACAGAAAAGAGCCTGGGTCAGTCCCCTTTGCACCTTCCCTTCAGGTGTTTATATTCATTGATGAGATCCCGCCTAAGTCTTCTCTGTTCCACGATGAACAGACACAGCTCTCAGCCTGTCCTCTTGAGAGATGCTCCAGTCCATCATCTTGAGGGCCCTTTGTAGTACTCTTTCCAGTATTTCTATGTCTCTTGCGCTGGGAGGCCCTGAACTGCACACAGCAGTCCAGGAAAATCCATGCCTATTCCTTTAACTGAAAACTTCAGTAAAAGATGATAAATTTACAGTATTTAAAATAAAACCAGAGCACTCTGAAACTGTGGGCTCTTAGTGTGTGGGAGGTCTCTGCTTTCATCTCTGATGGAGCAAGCTACCACATTGCTGACAGTGAGAAGCACAGGCATTTCACTTAAGCTTTCAAAAGAACTCTTCTTTCTTTATTGTTTATAGAGCCTATGTGCCTAGCATAAGTCTTCTGAAACACCCTACCAGACTTGCGGTATCTGGATTACCCTGACAGCTCTACTAAGCACTGCAACACCTAAGTGGGGGACATAGAGGAAGTAAAACTGCTTTATTATCAGTGACTGAAATTCTGCATATCATTTGGGTCACCTATATTCAAGAAAAATTATACTGATCCAAAAGTGGAAATACAGTGGGCAGGTTCAGGAGTAAGGCAGAGAATCTCTCAGGCAGGGAGAAAAGAGCAGAACATGGTTCTTTTTGCTTAATGAAATGAGAGGTGAGAGGAGGTAATATTTCTGACAGTAAATGTGAGATGAGGGAAGGAAATATTTACGTGCTTGGCATGTAAATTCAATAAATGAATATAAACTCATGAGTAAATGAGGACTGGAAATTACAAGATTTTCCTTCAAGCAGGGAAGAAATTATTTGTTAAAAAAAAAAAAAGAAATTAAAAGCAAGAAAAGAAAAAAGAAATCCAAGTGTTTTGAAGATAGTAGGTGCTGCATTTATAGAAAGTAAATAGCAGTCTCACTTCCCATGGTAGGAGAGGAAAACACTTGATCTAGGATGTCTTTCACTCTTATGTTCCTACTGCTATTTTTCATTAGGCTTTTAATGCTTCAAATCCCCCCATGAATTCACTGGGCGGACTTTTCCACTGTCTTGTAAGTAACAGAAGTGAGTTTTGCATAATTTTATTCATGATCCATAGTACTCCATTCTCTGAATATGTCTATTTACTTAAACTTGACAGTAAGAATACAGGTATCACATTTTTGGCCATATTTAAGTAGCAACCTGTGATATTTCATTGCAGTGTACTATCTTTGCTGCTTTAATTTTCCCTTATATGAAGGAAGGAAAGGCAGAATCTAAAAATTTTCTTCACCTCTAAGCATAAAAACCTGTTTCTACTGATGACAACTTTGTCTTCAGTTGATGCAATTGATTTAAATGAGGCCAAAGTCTTATCAGATGTTTTTGAAGTGCATCTCCACTGAAGATGAAACATATCCACTTGATTCCAATGATACATACATAGTTCAGAACTGATAGTCAAACGTGTTTTGTGTACAGCTTTGTGGTTTATCATTATTGCTGTACTAGAGATCAGAAACCAACACATTTGTGAATATAGTTCTTACTTGGCTAATCTATAAATGCAGAGATTTTCTGGAAAGCTGCTGAAGCCCATATCCGCTTAGTTAGGGCAAGGGACTTTTCTCAAAGACTTTTATCTCTTCAAAAGGGCTGTTTCTTCCTTTTAAAGATTTCAATATCAACAGAGGCCATTAACCCACCCGATCATTTTGTAATTGAAAGGATATTTGGTTTTGGAAAACTGTACTGCCAACCACTGCTGTTCTGGTTTCATGATGTCCAGGTTCCTGATTTTTTCAGACTGAGGTGCCCCAGAGTCACACTGTGCCTTTCCTCTTGATGAAATATTGTGAGAAACAGAAGAGGTGCATATATCTAACAACTTGGGAAAGGGGGAAACAATAGCATTCTTGAAGCATTTGTATCAAGATTAAGGACATGATTTTTCAAGAAGATTAGATATGGACTAACTAAGGTATTGCAATGCAGAAAGTGGACCATGTCTTCACTCTTTACTGCAGTTTTGGCTGGGACAAGAAAGATTAGTCACTGTTTTTCTAAATATTATGAATGTTGTTTCCACATTTAGATTATTAGAGGTATGTTGAGATGTGTATGCAGCTTGTATGGGAGTACATACTATAGGAATATGAACTTGTAAGAAAAAAACAAGAAAGGGTGAGAAAGGCACACTTTAAAGCAACATCCATAGAATCAGAATCATTTATGTTGGAAAAAACCCTTAAGACCATTGAGTCCAAGCATAAACTATATAAAACCATGCCAAAGGTAAAATGTAAAACTTTGAACTCCAAGCTTCTGCAGATGAAAGAAGAGAGAACAGGGTAATAATGAAATGAAGAAGAGTGAAGAGTGTGATAGATTTTGAGTTAGACTAACTAGACTTAGCTTAGTAGCAGCATACACTTTTTCAGTCATGATGACTCCAAATGTTTCTGTTATGGTTATTTAATAATAATTTTAACAGCAGATCCTACCAGTGTGCTTAAAAATACTATATGGATTTTTCTGGAAGCAGATGCATCATAAATGATCCATTCTGCATTTATGGCAGGAACTGAGGGTCAATCTGCATTGTGCAGTACCACCAATCTTTCCTCACCCTGGTTTCAGTGGGTTAGTTCTTCGTCTTGAGGCATTTTTGGCACTCACAGAGTCCTGGCTCAAAAAGATTGAAACAGTGTCCTGGCACAAACCAGCTCGTTCTTGAGGGGGGCAGAGAGATAGGTGAGAAGGGCAAAGGAAGTTTTCTGAAAGTTTAGCATTTAGAATTGTCTTTGTGAGTCAGCAAGGGGCAGAGTGAGCTCCAGAAGAGAAGGGCAAAGTCAGGAGCTCAACTGTTAACAGAAAGAGCAGATAATATTTCTCTTTCTTCTAATTTATAATGGAATATGAAATCAACTCTAATTGTATTTTATAACATCAGATGGAAAACCAGGACCAATTCAATAAACCCACATGTCTGAACCACTCTAGTTCTATGTGCCCCAGGGCTTTTGACATGTTTTAATGAAACAACTCTGGGGCAGTAATTGCTGTTTTGCCTTCCAGCCCCTAGTGTCCAACTTGCACCACAAGTGCTTAAACTACAGTCAATTCACCTGTGTTTCAGATTGTTTGGGTCTTCTCTTGCAGCTCCATTGCCACTTAATAACATGAACTATGCTGCTTTATCATTCCAAATTCTTTTCCGCATTTTTTTTGTGTCATACAAATGTAGTTTCTTTGTCATAGCTCTTTTACAAAATGATCAAAGATTATCAGTGTATTTTTCTAATGGTTAGTTACACTTAGAGCATATGCTGAGTAAATACTAGATCATCTGGAATGAGATCAATACCTGCCAGCAGACAGCACTACACAGTGTAGGTCTTTTTGCCTTAAAAGTTTATTTTTCCTTAATCTTGGTGATTGTAAGACCAAGTTTAAGTGATGAGTGAACAGAGGAAAGTAACACCTTAACTTTTCATAGCCACCCACTTTAATTTTTTCTGTGGTTTGGACTTTCTTTGAGAAGTTGAATGGGAACTTTATGCTCTTTACTATGTTTAAGTGTACAGTGAATTGATGAAAGACCAAAAAGAACATTTCATGACCTATCACTATAAATTTCATGCAACTAGTATGTTACACTATGAGCTTTGTAGTTATCTTTCAAAAGCAGACTGATTTCACCACTACCTCAGGGAGATCAAAGGCAGCTCGAATAGTATGTTGTTACTGTAGAGCAAAAGATCAGTTTATCAACCAGTCACAACACAAATATAACACAAAAAGACGACGACAGACACCTAGCCAGAGTGAGATATTGCCAAGAGGTTGTTAAGCATTCTTTTATGCAGTTATTGCTTCTATATGGTTGAAAGTTAGTGTGTGACTTCTTGAGGTGCAGCTTTTATCAATGACGCATGCAAAGAATTGCGTAATAAATCATTATGGGGGAAAAAAAAGAAAAAGCAATCTTTTATGTAAAAATAACATGAGCAGCTCAGGCAACACAGAATTTCATTAGACATATTCGTTGCAGTGGTAATATTCCAGTTTAAGTTCCCGTTTCTCCTTAGTCGTTGGGGTTTAGCAGTTTGCGGGCTCAATAGCTCTATCTGCTGGCAATACGTGAGAAGTGCAAACTGTGTGCATGATCCCGGTTTGCCCTGTCAGGTTTTAATTAGCTTCACAGGCAACATGTCTTGACTCCTGCTTTCAGTTATGATACAGTAGATCTTTTCAATAATTCACCAATGCCAGGTATATATAAAGCATTAAAAGAAACTAAGAAACAAGTGAATTTAGTATAAGTATACTAAATTAAATGGAGATTAAATGAAAACAACGTGTGATATAAACATCCACTAGAGGTGTATGACAAATGGAAAATGAAACAATTATTGTGTATAAGACAGCCAGTATAAGACAGACTGATATCTTGCCCAATATGACCTAGAAAGGTACTTTCTAACACATACCACAATGCAAAAGGTAGCCCATTGTCTATCCCTTTACAAGGAACCTCAGGCACTCCCAGAACCCTCACCTGAAGACTTTCCCCAATCCAGACTTTCCCCAATTCCAAAGGCTAAATTATAAATCTCAAAGGTGAGTTCATTGGCCTGAAGGCAAATCCCTAAGCAGAAATCCTAATGAGATGCCTGAAATCTCAGGTACTGTAACCCAAGGCCTTCATCCCCTCACTGTAAGCTTCAAGGGCTAAAGCCCCCTGTGCTAGTCCTTGCATGTGTTAGTTACCCAGAAGACAAAAGAAGGACACATATTGTGGGGTTGTGAAGTAAAAGCCTGGGGAGATGATTATGATGGGCAAGAAAAACAGGTTCTTGGTCAGGAAATTTCAACCACTGTAATTTATTCTCAATTAAAACCACTTTAAATTACTGGTCCAGATATTAAAGAAAATAAATAAACAGCAATTCCCCTTGGGAATATAAAACCTTTCTCAAGATGCAGGAAGTTGTTAAAACCCATACATTGTAAGTCAACCAACATTTTTACAAAACTTTTGAGTAAAACCATTTTCCCCAAGTATCTGAAAGGTCAGGGAATCGCTGAGGTGAGTAGCTCAGGAGTGGCCGCCTTCAACACCTGAGAGGGGGCAAGCTCAGCGTCCAGCAGCATCAACTCAAGAGCAGCGACAGCCACCGAGGGATCCTCAAGTCCTCGACAGGACTTGCCCAGCAGCTGGTAGCTCAGCTGAGGAGAGGAGCTGACTCACAGCGGGCGGTGTCAGGAGGAGAGGCACCAGCCCTAAATGGATGGAAACGTGCCCCAGGGAGGGTGGCTAACAGGGGTTGAGGCAGTTTGTGCGGGCCGGCTTATGACCAGGGCTCGGTCTGGGAGCTCTGCTCCAGCTCCTCGGCAGTGGCCAGCGTAGGCACCCAGACAAAGCCGACGAGAGGGGAGGATGCAGTGCAGAGCTCGGGGTGTTGAGAGTGCCTGCACTGCTCTCCGGAGAGGAGGGTGCGCAATATCCATGGCTGCACTTTGTGCTCGCTGGTGGAGGTCCTCCTGCAGCAGATGGGTGAGCTGCGGGACGCTGTCAATAAGCTGAAAGATGTCAACGAAGCTGAGGAAAAACAGCACTGCTTGCTCCAGGACCAGACTGTGCAGGGGCCTCAAGCGTCTATTGTTGCTCATGGAGAAAAGAAGTCTGCTAACCCAGGAAGCTGGGAAACAGTAACAGAAAACAAAACAAAACAAAACAGATCATTCCCCCCATCTCCAAAAAAAAAAAAAAAAAAAAAAGAATGAGAACTTCCTCCTAAATCTGTTGTCCCCACCCAGAACCGCTTTGCTGTCCTGCAGGGAGCTGATGAGGAAACAGACTCCTGCCAGGAACACCTGGCTGACGCACTGTTAAAGAGCCCTACTGGTGCCGCCAGGAAAAAGCTGCGGGCTGTAGTAGTAGGGGACTCTACTCTGAAAGGAACAGAGGCACCCATCTGTCGGCCTAACCAAGTCTCAAGAAGAGAGGGCTGTGTGGAGACTTCGTATCAGCCTTCCAATATCTGAAGGGGGGCTATAGGGGTGCTGGGGAGGGAATATTCTTTAGGGACTGTAGTGAGAGGACAAGGGGTAACAGGTTCAAATTGAAAGAGGGGAAGTTTAGATTTGCTATAAGGAAGAAGTTCTTTACTGTGAGGGTGGTGAGGCACTGGCATGGGTTGCCTCAAGGAGGTTGTGAATGCTCCATCACTGGCAGTGTTCAAGGCCGAATTGGACATAGCCTTGAGTGGCATGGTTTAGTGGGAGGGGGGTTGGAACTAGGTGATCTTAAAGTCCTTTCCAACCCTAACTATTCTGTGATTCTATGATTCTGTAAAATCAAGGCTCTGATTCTCTGTAAATCCATCATGCTGTAATAGACTAGGAAGTTGTACGGAGGTATAAAAGTACCAGAACAAAGAAAAGTTGTGCTTGTCTAGTTATGTCAAGTTCTGTGAGTACAAGCACTCATTCATTCACTGGGTTGTCATTTTACAAATAGGGGGGTATGAGTTTGTGCTTGTAGTTCTGCATTACAAATGTTGATGTAACATCAGGCTGATGCCTCTGCATCCTCTTCTTCATGGAAGAGAAATCTGGAAGGGGCTATCGAATATCTGTGATTTAAGAAGGTCTGGAGCTTCAGAACCCTGGAAGATATCTGAGTACTCTGGGAGATATATTGCTGCTGCTCCATAGCCCTTGCCAAATATCCATTCTTTTTCTTCTAGTTGGAAACAGAACACTGGTCTCAAGAGAACTTTGGCATGAACTATTACAAACATTTCTCTTGTGATCTTTTAAAATGGATCTATAAGGGATTTTATAGTCCTTCTCCTGTCAAATTCCAAGCAGTCTGTGGTATGCCAAGCACCTTTTCTAGCTACAGACTTCCTTCTAGGGCTAATAAAATTCTCCGAGGATCATATTATGGTTTGAAAGCAAGTCTGACAGCTTTTGATTGGAAACAGACCTGAAATATAAAATACTGGCTAATGATAAATTTACCATAAACCTTATTATATATTATATTTTAAATTATATAATACAGATGAACTCATACCCTAAAGCTAAGTAAAAGATTTTGAAAGTGTCGAAATATTACAGCTTCTCTCCATTCCCATTTTTTAAAGCCACATGAGGCTTTTCCTTATTGAGCTAACCTTGCATCTTTTATTCTTCACTTCTTGCAATATAACCACTAATCTTCTCTTTTTTTATCTAAATTCCCTCTGTGTATTATCTTATCACTGAGGTTTCCCGTTGGCTAAAGGTTGCATCTTTTAATGCTTCTGCATAACTCATAATTTAAATTTGTCTTTCAGAGCCCTCCCAACATAAATGTATTGTCTATTCCTCAACATAGCCAGTTATTCAAAATGTGCTTGCCTCACTCTCACTGATAAGTGCTAAGGATAGGACACAGTAAGGAGCTTGAAAGTTGGTCAGGCAGAGAATTCAGCTGCAGACTTTAGATGTTTCTAGGCCAAACATGAGCATCTAGAGCCATTTAAGATGCCTTCTAATATCCCTCCCACCTACCACTCCAGAAGAATGCAGATTTAGTGTAAGCTGTGTCGTATTTCTCAGATTCACTTGGAGAACTCAAAGGTCTCAACAAGTCTATCCTTAGGTGACCAAATCAGGGATGGTGGTACAAGACCCCCTGGCAGCAATACAAGCTGGTGACAGACAGTTTAGGGAGCAGCCCTGTAGAAAAGGCTCCTGGAGCGCTGTGACTGTGAGCTGAATGCAAGTCAACAGTGTGCCCTGGCAGCAAAGACTGCCAGCAGAGTGCAGGGGTGAATCAAGAGTTGCATAGACAACTCCTCTTGGAAGCTAAAATTCCAGGAAAAATATTATCCCCCATTTTACCCAACATTCACTAGGCTCAATGGTTTTGGACCTCCCTGGGACAAGGAAGACTTCTATAAACTGGAGTAAGTTCAGGGGGAGTCACCAGCATGATCAGGGCTGGAAATGAGAATAGACAAGTGTGCCCACGTGGTACTGAATGAAACATGCCCAGATGTCCACATCTGGTGTACTCACCATGTATTCTCTGTATTTAGTGGAGAGAAATGAGGAGTTGTTCTCAATGACTCAGTTCCCTTTAACTGAGGTGTCTGCATTCAAGGTTACCAAATTTTTTGTCTTCCTTACTGATGACCAACCTTTCTGTGTACATCAGGCATATGAAAGTCAGAGTTTGCTTTCACATCTACCAGACATCATTTAAAAAAGGAGCCCCATAGCATGGCCCATTATGCCTTGTTACTACATAAGAGGTAAGTAATTTATTATCTTTTGCTTTTCCTCATGGTTCAGTGTCATCCTGCATTACAAAGTGCATTTGATTTTGGAGAAATGAAATAGCCAGGGAGAGGCTTTGCCTATCAGGAACAAAGTAATAAGTTCAGTGCTTATAAATTCAGGTTGTGTATTTAGGCAACTAACTTTAGAAATCTGTGTTAGTAAATCTTGCCCTTGAGATTTTCCTGAGTTGGCCCATGATTGCCTTCAGTAAGGTCAGCTCAGGTTGGTGTTAATATCAGCTGATCTCCTGAGGCTCCCTTTATAGTCACTAAAGACAAATAGGCAACTTCAGACTTACCTCGGTTGCCAGTTTAGGGTAGGATAAATCACCCGTGGCAGTATTTATTTCCCTTCACAACTGAAAAGGGAATGGAGGAAAATAGAGTCAGACTAACTGGGAGACACCCAAGCTAGATTTGAGGAACATTTATGTTGCTTTTAAGCTTTCCCTGCTTAAGTCATTTATCAGGTTATCATGGTAAGGGACCAGTGTTTCTAAAGAAGCTTCCTCCCCATGAAAAGCATTGTGTATTTAGCAGCAGGCTTAGTGGAGGTGGTGAATCCTGTTAACTCATAGATCATATTGTAATTGTTAGAATGCTTATTACTTTCCTTGTTTGAAGTCTGCTATAAGCTGTTATTTTGTGTCTTGCATATTACTTTGCATAACATTGGCATGTCCATATGTAATTTTTTTCGCAATACTTCAGTATTATGCTGGCTTGTGTTCTTGCTCTCACAATTAGCTGAATATTTGGGCATGCATTGGCTAGCAAACTGAGCTCTGTTTTCTTGTGTGCTGTTGTATTTTGGTTAACTGTTTTTTATGTCAGTGCGTAAATCATGGAATGGTATCTTACCCTCAGAGGATTGTTTCAGAATTGATCGGTATACCACTAGATGGCAATATTAGGTAAACTAAAATTGGGCCTGTATCAAGACAAAAGGAAACAGGTTTGAAAAATATAGTGCTGTATTTCTACACAGCATGTACTGCTGGAGATCTGTAATGTCATAGGATGGGGCTTAAGTACCTTGCATTTAGCCTGCATGTTTTTATATTTGGCTTGAAATGTTGCAGTTTTACATGGCTTAAAAGTGAGGTTTCATTATTTTTCCTCCTCATTCCCCCCATCTTATTTTGTTTATTTATTTTTTTTTTTAGAAATATAAATAGCTACTTACTTGTTTGATTGTTCGTTTTTAAACTTAATTACATTCTCCAAATGTCTGTCCTGCCTGTCCTTTCTCATGAGCTTCTACCTGCTAAAACCTTCAATCCTGAATACTAAGCCAATTTACCAAGGTTGCCCTCAGGCTTTCCACCTCTTTATAGCCATCTTCTGTGTGCATATGCAGACAGAGGAAAGGCAAAAAATAAGCAGGAAGACAACTCTGTGAAAAAGGAAAGATGAGCAGAAGAGAACTTTAAAGTGTACACGCTTGAGCTAGTAGCAGTTAGGGAGTATTTAAGAAGGCTGGAGAGCCATCTGAAAGTAATGACAAGGTCCTAAGGTGAATCACAGCATGTCACTGGACCTCAGGGGAGTACTCAAGAGGTCAAAAAAGACTTACAGAACATCAAAGAGTGTAATAAAGTGAAGGGATGAAACAGAAATGCAGGGAGCTAACTGAAAAGTAGGCATTAGATAGGCACTGTAAAGCCTGTCAAGAGCCCTGGCCTGCTCATGCATAAGGCTGTACTCTCAAAAAAGGCTCCTGGGTAAAGAGAATCAGTTTATACTCCAGGTAAGGGTGATACACGGAGGAAAAATCATGTCTACCACACAGTATATTGATTGTTCTGCCTCCATTACTGAAGTGCCATATATTCTTCATCTTTACTGCTCTGGACTTCTGTACTTTTTGTATGCCTTCTATCTGGGAAATATATAAGCAATGAATTCCTAGAGTCCATTCAGTGTGTGTTCTCATTGCATCAGGATCCTTAGTTTACATATAGAATCCGTACACATAAATGTTCCCCAAATAATGGTAAAGCAAAAAAAGCCAAACAAAAAAAAAAAAACCAGACCAAAACAAACAAACAAAAATAAAAAACCTAAACAACAATATGCTTTCTATTAGGAATATAATTCTGCTGCAGTTGAAATACTGCTGAAAAAAAAAATGTCACTTGACATTTCTGAAGGGTAAAGAATAAATGAATTATTTCTCTTTTCACTTTGTTATAATAGTGTAAAAATCCTTTGTGATTGGCTACATATTTCATTTTAATAAAGAGAAATTATTTCATCTTCATGATTTATGTTATTCTGGCTTTTATATTCTATCATGCATTGTAATATTATATTTTCATATGATCCATTTAGTATTTCAGCTGAAAGCTTTTCCACTCTTGTCAAAATTAGAACTGATATAATAAAAAATCCCTCAATGTTTCTAAATGAGGAAATGACTGCATTTTTATTTTGAGAAAAAAAAAAAAAATACAAACTTTAGTTCTATCAAGAGACCATTTTGGAAAATTCCATTTTCATGGGTTAACATCTCTATGTAACATATTCTTCTATTTTCAGTTATTCCCTGAGACTACATTACATTTAAATCTTCCATGAATGTCCCTTATGTAATATGAAATGATTACCAGTCTGAATAAGGAAGTAGAATGTCAGATGTGGGTAGGATTGCAAAATTAGGCAGTGGACTGATGATGGCGGAAAGGTTGATGCAAATCACTATTAGCCTTATTAGATTAAATGGGTCACTACTGAAATAAGGTATAATACCACGTCGTAAATTACAAGCGAACATGTAGGTTGTGATTCCACCTATTTTACGGTAAAAAAATTCCTTAATCGAGAAGTGTTCTTTTTAAATCTAATTATAGCTAGATCTGCTGCTAAGTGCACCACAGATCAGCTCTGTCGGCAAAGCTAAAGGGATAGAAAAGTGCAGTACAAGGTGGGAGCCAGTCACTGGCACTGGGATCCTTGCCCTGTCATAAGCCCTAATGAAAAATTGCTCCTAGTCTTTCATTCTGTAATCAGGAATGTCCATGGTTACCAAGTCTCTTCAGCTTTCTCCTACAAGGCCCAGGAGCAGGAGGTGTTCTATTCCAGTGAACATGTGGTAAGTACAATTGTGGGTTGTGGACCCCTGAAGTTTGGGTCAGAACATCAGTTGTGGCTGTGTCTGGAGTCTGGAGAAGATCCAAGATGTGCCTCTCCTAGGTGATAATCTGTCTCTGCCTCAGAGAGCTTTGTTGTTTTGTGGTGAAGCACTATTTTTGTTGATTCTTTTTTATTCCTGGCAGGCACTTGTACAACTTTTTACCTGGAATAAAGAAATATGACAGGTTTTTCCACATCAGGGATGTTTAATGGCTGAAATAGTTTTAGTTAACTCTTTAAATTAATGTAATGTAAAATTTGGCCTGATCATGTATAATATTGCTTGGCATGAGCTCAGTATGTCTACAAAAAACGTGTGGGTTAGATATAACAGTGGAATATGCTGGATACACTACCTTGTAGAATTCATTAAAATACTGAAAGACTAACTCTCAACTAACTAGTAGCAAATCTGGTAATTAATCTGGTGTTAAATATGGTCTATACTGAGAAGTACATTGAGATACTTTGTTCTTGTGTTTTCTATCAATTATCTGTCCTTTGCCTCAGTATTTCTTTCGCTCACTTCTTGGCAGGTAGGGTTTTTCTTCTTAAGAAGTCAAGAAATTACATGTTAGAACTCCATTTTGCACAGAGGATCACAAGGTAATTCTTTAAATCAGCCTTGGTTTACCAGTAGCACAGGTTTCTCAGGAGCTACACAGAAAGACTGAGGTGTTATCAACCATCTTTGGATTTCTATGTCCACCAATTCTGATGACACCAAGACTTTAAAAATAGCTGCACAGTTTCTGCTTATCCTGTTTGGTTGACCACACCTCCAGGTGTGGACATAAAGTCCAGTGAGCTCAGACAGTGCATTTGCTCATTGGGCACCCTCAAGTTGCCGTTCTAGAGGCCACACTGGAGAGTCTCTCTTTTTACATGCTTTGTATTGCTCTTGTGGAAGATTTCTAGGCCTTCCAGGTCTATTAGATTGCCTCTGATTTGAAAAACCATATAAGGATAGTAGATTAGGATATATGAAATGTCATAGTACCTTGGCCAGATTTCGCTGCTCCTTTAATTAGTAGTATATTACTATAGAAGAGGTCAGTAAATATGGAAGGTAAAAAAAGCGTTACTCCATTACCTACTAGTTTGTTCCCTCACAATGTTTATACAGTTGTTAGCTTTCATGGGGAGGTATAATGTCTGTTGGAAAATATAATTAAAAAAATCCCCATGGCAAATAATATCCTATTCTACCGCTTATTTTAGTAGAAAGTCTCTCACATTGATTTGTCTTTTTTTTCCTTTGATCTTAAAGATCCTATGAAACCAGCTATAACCAAACACAGAAAGCCCTTCTTTTTCATATATGAATCCTCCAAGCAAAAGTAGAATTTCATTGAGGATTGAGTTTTATATCCTGATACAAAAAAAATGGTGTTTGCTTGACTTACTTATTTTAAGGAAAACTCATAAATGAGGTGATTTCCCCTGTTTCCAGCATATTTAAGCACATCTTTCCCTATAAGAGTGCGATTGTGGAAAGAGTATGTGGGAAGGGGAAGATGGTGTCTGCAGTAGCATGACCATATTTTATTACTGCTAATCCATCAGCGCATCATGTTCTGACTGCAACCAGCCCATTAACAAAGGTTCTTGATGCAATTAAAATGAGAGTAGATTTTGGTGTGAGACAAATGCATGCATAAAAATACACGTATGAAAAAATACAAAAATCGGCATAATAAAGCAAATTTAATGTAGTTCCTGTGTGAGTACAAATGATCATTTTTTCCCTGTGTATTTTTTTAATCAGCTTGAGGCACAGTGGGAGGTATTGCTTCAGCTTTTCGATAAGGAAGGGGCCAGGGTTAAGGGGGGTCTGCTTTCAAAGCCATGCTAGGTCCAGAGGGAGTCTCCTCCTGGGGTTTTGACATTGGAGGGTCTTTGAAGTTTTTGGATTTTTACTTACCAGGTGGTCTTAACTCATAGCAGCGTCTCCTCCGAGCTGCACAGCACAGCAGGGAGCCTACCTCCTTCATTTTCTGGAGTAAAGAAGCCACAGGAAAAATTATGCTTTTGCGAAATGGTTATATGTCTTCTGGGAGCAAACAATCCCTGCTTCAGTACCTCATGTGGAATAGAAATATCTGCCAGATAGCAGAAAGTCTGATCCAGTTAAAAATTAGCATTTAACAGTAGTGGAAAGGGTTATCTGTATCCAGCCATTAGATGGCAGAATTGATCAAGCAATAACTTTAGCGATGCGTGGAGTATGCCCCAAACCAGATGGTTTAAAGAATAGATACCAAGTAGCAGCTGGTGCTTGTATATATTCCCGAAATACCGTACCTGGCCTACCTGCAGGCACTTTGAGCTAACAGAGACCGCAGTATTTGTATATCATTTCCAGAAGCAGCACTTCAGGGACTGGGGATCAGAGCATCAATCAATGAGCATTGTTAGATCTTTTCTAGGCGTGTGCCTTTGAAGACCTGTACCTGTGTAAATATTGACCATCATGATGCTGTCTGGCTATACATTTTTGGCAATAGCACAGGTACAATACACATTTATGTTTCCCTAAATACTGCTGCTTTGAGGGGTGTATGTTCTGTAGTGAATCCCTTCAGCCAGTTTTTAGTGCAGGTAGTTTCTTTGGCATTAGGCAACTTCATTAAATTACTTACCATTATCAGCTCATTACCAGCAGTTAAATTCTGTGGGAGGTGATTTCTGAAGTTTTAGCCATTCTTCTCCTGTTTAGCTGCAATATCCTCAGATAAAGAAGTACAATGCTACCAAATCTAACAAACCACAAACCCACATAATTTCATTACCTCTTTCCCTTTTATGAGAATAAAAAAAAAATATCTTTTTAATCAACCCGCTGACCCCAGTAAATTATTTCAGCATTAGTTTTCCTAATATTCCTCTTCACATTAAAATTCCCTATAGATTAGTTGCTGTTCCCAAGCTATGCACACCTCTAGCTTCAGATTAAGACATTTTATATTCTTCCTTAGTGCTTAAAGATAGTATTTCATATTGGCCACTTCACACTATGGAAAACTAGAGAAAGGAAATTAGAATTTCTGTCATATGCAGCCAAAATTATTAATTTTGTGGGCAGAAATAACATTGACAGGTATGCCTCTAACCGGTTGTCCACACAGATGCTTAAGTATGTTCCATCCATACATGTGATTAGCTCTAAAAGAAACTTAAAGGATTTAAGATCTTTCTCCCAAGATTCAAACTGGTACACTGATCCCTTTATTTCAAAATTTCAAGTCTGATGTTCGTTATCTTTCTTTGTTTTTTTTTTTTCCTTCATCTGCAAGTGCCTACAAATTCCGATAATAAACTGGTCTGTATTTCACAAGTGACTTTGATTTATCTCTTCTTTATAAGGATATTGGGATTCATACCTCCTAACATTAAGTATCTACTTCTGAACTTGTAATCTGGGATCCCTTTTTAGTCAGTGGAAGGCAACAGTCACTTCCAGAGGCAATGCATCCCATCTATTTCTGATATCTGCTTTAGGATGCGTCTGTTCTAGAAGTGACAATTTCCCTCTAGTGACTATAAAATGAGCCTAGAGGGGACTTAGCTGAGATACAAATTGCCAGCCTCAGCATTTGGTCAAGTGAATCCTATAATAAAAGTCTGAGGTCTTGCAATCAGGATTCTATTAATTTGCCACCTATTTGGATAAGAATTGGATGCAATCTGTATCTGTTTTGCTACACAGAAGTAGATCATGAGGGGCACAATCTACAAATGGCTTATCTTTTAAAGGTGACCAAAACACTTATGCTGTAGGGTATGCTAATCAGGATACTAACATGTATTTGTTTTAAGAAAGAGTGGTGGGGAAAACACATCAATTACTTGAAAAAATCTCAGTAGTTAAATGTAAAAAGGGTATTAAAATTAAAATGTAACAAGCATGGTACAAATGGTTGTATCAAATTGTACAAATGGTTTTATACAATTTGGTTTTTATTTGCCTATGCAGTGCTCTCATTTTCACTTCACTCTACATGATTTGACAAAGTCTTCCAGGCCTAAATTTTAAGCTGAAGCAATAAGATAGATAGATACATAGATGCATAGATAGATATATAGATAGAAAACCACTTATTTGACTTTAACATACTTAAATGACCATTCTATCTCTTGATATTTGCTTTAGCATGAATGACAGTAACACTAATTTTAACAAGTGTGAGTGGAGCAGCCTCCCTAGCAGCCTCTGTTACTACCTTAAATTCCTTCTTCACAGCTTTCTTCCCAATAGTTTTGAAAAACTCAGGAATGAATCTATTTATCTTTTTCCTGTGGTTTTGTTTGCTTTGTTTTTATAACCACAAAGAAGCAGTTTGCTATAAAGAAAGTACGAATTGATATTTAAAGGTTACTTCAACAGTATTCCTTCTGCTATTACTTGCTATGCACAGCCAGTGTATGATGAATTTCTAAAGAGGTATTCTAAATTGCCAAGACTTCTTCTGTTTGTGGAATCCTAATTCTTCACTTTTTTGCTAGTTTTCTAGTCAATCAGCAGCTGCCAAAAATGTCCATTGTGAGATACCATAGTTGTCTTTCTTACAATGTGTCTAATAATCTGTTGTAATAGAAAAATTATGAAGTATGAACATGTTGCAATAATTTTCAAAGGAGCATCAGAAATATTTTTTAGTAGTACACTTCATGTATGATAATAGGCTGCTTCAAAAGGAACAGTAAATGTCCAGTGAATCTCTAAAAATACAGTAAGAAAACATCTCCAGCAGATGTTTGTAACTATGGTTAAAACCCTCCCATCCACTTTCATTTTCTTCTTTATGTATGATATTCTTGTAGAAAACCCTGAGATAACATAAATTTTGGTATTTTTGAATCTTCCACAGTAGGTGATCTAAAGGATTTCATCCATTTTTTTTTAACATGGTAAATCTTGACTGCACTATTCTCAGCTCTTACTAATTTCTGCTTCTATTCAGCTCCGCAGAAGGTAATAAGCATCAGTAATTTGTTTTTTGTTAAAATAATTAGAGTAACGTTTTCTGCTCTCAACATTTTTCAGCCTAAGGACAGCATGGACCACTTACTTAGTTTAGTTCATTACTTCAAGTAGCCGATATGTGAAATTAAAACAGGAAGCCATGATGATTGGACCCACATGGATATAACTTTCTTTGGGCTGATGAACCGAACTGAACTTTTAGAATTAGTGTGTATATGAATAGTCATAATTTCAATTTCAAAATACCTTTTAGATATTCTCAGCAATATTGCATGAGAATGGTCTTTTTAAGGGGCATCATTGATATTAAAATAAATTTTTAAAGTTGGTAAATGTAAGTCTCCGTAAAGAACACATAAGCTTTTAAACATTTACTTTTCTGTGATTGATATATATATCATTTAGTTTACCTTAATATTCAAAGGGCTTTCATAGTTATTCATGCTTTAAGATATTTTTGAGTAATTTTTATAGTTGAAATATAATTACTCAAATTAAAGCAAACCATAACATTGAAGAACTAAAGACAGTAAGAGAGTTCTATTGACCTTTGACAAGAAATGCATCTAGATAAGTGCTGACTCTAAGAAAAGAACTTTTAACTAATTTAAAATTCCTGTGAGTTTTATGGAATGTCTCAGCCTGGAGACACTGACTAGCTGTACATATAGACATTATAATTTCATTGCTAGTGAATATAATGAAAGATTTTTTTTCCTTTTTTTTTATTATTTTCTTTTTTCCCCCTTCTTTTAAATTCAAAATTGCATAGCATTTCTCTGCTTAAGGTCTTAATTTAAGGTACAAATTTTAAGAAACTTGATGTATTTTAGTGGACTTATTCTGGAGTTTTGTACATATAAATTCATTCTACTGCACAAGTGCTTTATCAAAAACATGATTACAAAGGGTGCAAAATGGGATATAATCCAGGGTAGCAAATATAGAATCATAGAATAGTTAGGGCTGGAAAGGACCTTAAGATCACCTAGTTCCAACCCCCCTGCCGCGGGAAGAGACACCTCCCACTAAACCGTGCCACCCAAGGCTCTATCCAATCTGTTCTTGAACACCGCCAGTGATGGAGCATTCACAACTTCCCTGGGCAACCCATTCCACTGCCTCACCACCCTTACAGTAAAGAATTTCTTCCTCAGATCCAATCTAAACTTCCCCTGTTTATGTTTGAACCCGTTACCCCTTGTCCTCTCACTAGAGTCCCTAATGAAGAGTCACTTCATATTTCCAACAGTAGAATATATTAATGTCACAAGTGTACTTACTAATTTTTCTCTGAGGGACTCTGAGTTCCAGCAAGCTGTAGCAGTGATAATTGTGATATCTAAGATACCTGGAAGATACACTAACATCATATGCATGTGTAGGATTGTGAATACTATGTTGGTATTCAGGTTAATAGCTGGCCACTTTATTTAAGAATGTCTCTGAAGGGATCTCTTGTTTGTTACTAGATATGATTTTCCTTTATATTACTATGTTGCTTATGAATTTGAGCCAATCTTTTCAGTTACATACAGTCTGCTGTGCCGTGAATCAACAAAATCAAATCAGGAACTTTTGCAGCAACCCTAACTATTGCTCTTTCTCTATGCAGAACCCTTGCTGACTAATTGACTTCTGTTTATGCTGGAACTGTTTGATATTTATGGTCTGATATAGACTGCTGGTTTTAAATGAATTTTCATTATCTTTTTGTTCTCTGCACTTTATTTTAAAAAGACCTGCCAAAATACATGCCTTTTTTTTTTTTTTTTTTTATTGACTGCCTACTTAAAATAACCTTTATTTTAATTCAAGCAACTGAATAGTGAAAAGAAGGCTAATATCTCTGTATTTGGTAGCCCTGCTGATGTATAAGACATAATAATTAAAGACCATCAAATCCAAATAGAACTGTGCTGGCAACATGTATAAGAAATGCATGTATTAAGGAAGGTCTTTAACAGACTGTTGTTAAGGCTTTCACTTTATGCAAAAATAAATTTCCTTTTTGAGTGTGCTTTGAATCTTACATCACATTAGGACAGCAAGGATAATATGGTTTTGCAAGGTCTGGCTACAATAATACTTCACACCCAGATTTTAGCAATCAGTAGTATAAATGCCAAGTCACAGGTAGTTACCATTGGTATCCTTTGGTTATCAACACAGGTGCAAATACTGTTTAACAACATTATTAATGCTCTTATGACAGCATGGAAAGTACTCTCAGACATTTTTCAGATGACATGAAATTGGCTGGGAGAATGTTTGATACCCTGATAAGCAGAGGTGCTGTTCAGAGGTACCTCAGCAGGCTTAGAAGAGGTTAAAGGGAACATCATACAGCTCAGTAATTCCTATTGTCTTAATATTTAGGTATCTAATATATAGAATGATTTTCAGACTATTTAAGCTGTTTTGAGCTGCAGCCTTAAAGGATTTTTTAAATCAGCCAGGTATTTTGAATGTGGATATTTATGCCTAACTTCAGGCATTGACATACAGCACTGTTTGGTGTTGTCTTATCTGCCCAAACAAATTTAGTAGCAGACCAGCACTTCTGAATATAAAACCCAGGAAATATTTTATTTCAGAAAGTGAAGCTATTTGATTATTCTTTCACTGATATATAGAATCTAAGAGACTTTATGTCTCAGAAAAAATACATTATAATAAATTTTTGATTTAGGATTTTACTGTATTGGGTATACATGGTGGTTTTTGGTGGTTATGGGGGCTGCAGAGGTGGTTTCTGTGAGAAGACAGCAGAAGCTTCCCCTGTACTGACAGAGACAGTACCAGGCAGATCCAAGATGCATCTGCCACTGGTGAAATCTGAGCCAATCAGCAGTGATGGTAGCACCTGTTATAGAAAGAAAAAAAAAGAAGAAAATAGAAATTAACTTTATTCTTCTCTCTGAATAGGCTGGTTTAGCAGAGAGAGATTATTGCCAAACAGGGTAAAAGGTGGAGTGGGTGCGTGTTGGAAATTTAATAAATGCAATTAGAGCTTGCAAGGAGGCAAATTAATTTGAACTGAAGTACAGGAATGTAGACAGAGGCGAGGGGAACACTCCAGTGAGTACTGGGGAAGATTGTGACAGGGCTTGTTTATGCAAGGGGAAATGATACTCCAAAATTTTGATAATGAATTGGCAGCGAGTGTGTTTGTGAACCAAGCCACCTTTGAAATCCATAGCTATTTTAAGGATCACATGCCAAGGTGGCAAGGCGAAAATTTGAAAGATATTATATTACCTGGAGGTCCTATCCTTGTACAATATGTAGATGATTTATTACTTGCCAGTAAGATATATGAAGATTGCTTGAAAGATACTATTTGTCTATATATGGCTTTGGCAGAAAAAGGTCATCATGCATTTCTTTCTGTTTCAGCTGTGTCAGCAGGAGGTAAAAACTTTAGGATGCATATTAAAAGAAGGAAAAAAAACTAGTAGGTCCAGGATATTGTAGAATTACCTCAACTGGTAGCAAAATAATTGCAAGGAGGTTTAAATGCAGTAGGATACTGTAGACCCTTGATACTGGAACAGAGGGAGTTAAGTAAGCCATTGGTAAAGCTACCAAGGCAGAGGAAATAGAACCTATGCATTGGAGTCCAGAGAAATAAAAGGTCTTCCAAGCCATAAAGGAGCTTCAGCATCTGCTCTGGCACTAGGATTGCCAGATTACTCCAAGCCCTTTAAACTATCTGTGGATGAGAACTAAAGTGTAGTCAGCCAGTTTTTACTCAAAAGCTAGGTCCACAACAGCACTAGATCAGATCCTGTAGCACCAGGGAATAATTCCTCTATTAAAGTGGTATCAGCAACAGTGACTAACATAGAAATAGGCTAATAGTCCTGGGTCACCCAACAACCATGTGTATCCCTCATGCAATAGAATTGATTCTTGAGCAACATACTGCACAAGCATTGTCCCCACAGAGAGCACATTGTTGTGAATGAAATAATTTAAATGAAGATAATTTACTTTAAAAAGAAGAAATATTTTAATCCAGTTTCACTGCCTGCTCCTTCCAGTGATGAATCACGTTATGATTGTGCTAAGGTAGTGTTTCACTCCAGGTACCTATGGGAAGATCTTGCAGGAGCAAACTCTAAAGAGCTGAGATCTAATGCTTTTCACTGATGGATCTTTGTACTATGTGAGTGGAAAACGACACATATGCTATGCAGTGATAAGAAACCTAGGGGTACTTGAAGCACCTAATTAAGTGCCTTACCTTGGTGGGAAACAATATTTCTAGTGGAACTGAAATGCAAATGCTGTTGTACACTATTAGACTTTCAAGGGAAATTGCTGTACTATACTATCTAGCTCATACCAAAGGATCCAGCTAAATTGAAAGAAATAATGAACTGGCAGCTAAAGCAGCTAAAGCTGTTGCCCACCAACATATACATGAGCGTGCTGCTGGTACAACTCCCTCTGCTGAAGAGCAAACTCAAGCAAAAAGTTGGGAGGCTGTGAAATATGAAAATGAAATTTGAAATATTGAGGGAAAACCCATTTTGCCATGAAAATATTTAATGACTTCAGCTAAGTGGTTTCATGATAGAAGATGGAGGGATGACAGAGGTTGTTAACTAGGTTGAGAAGACATGTGCAGCCCCTGGAATACATACAGCAAAACCCAAAGAGGATGTTGGATGGTGACCATGCACATACTTCTCACTCAAAAGACTGACAATTAATTAAGTTGACATACCTTCCGTGAGCAGACTTTGGCACCTGCTGGTAATCATGGATCAGCTCTGAGGACATGTAGAAGCTCTTCCCATCAGGAAAGCCAATACTGCAGGAGTGGTCAAAGCAGTCTTGCAGGAGGTCATTCCTAGATGCAGAATACATGCATGCAACCATAGAGTACAATAAGTGTTCTATTTTTTCAGTGGGAATCTTAAAAAATATCCATAAAGTTTAGGAATACAGCAGCAGCTACTTGTTCCATATCCTCCAAAGTACTCAGGACAGGTAAAAGGGATAAATAGGACTTGTCAAAAATCAAATTGCTTGAACTTGTACTCAGGTTTGAAATTACCTGAAGTTTTAGGAAGAGTACTATGGGATATTGGAAATATCTCTTGCCAACCTATAGGGCTGCCACCAGCAGAAATAAGGTTTGACAGGCACTTATCTGTACCTTGGACCTTTGTCTCTGCTAGGACCAGCCTATTAGATGGAGATGAATGAGTTATTGTCTTGGTTTGAGGCTCTCAAACTCATGCAGCCGCTCTCTCACTCACTCCCCTCTCTTTCTTCCTCAGTCCAAGGGGATGAGGAAGAGAATCAAAAGAATGCAACAACCACAGGTTGAGATAAGAACAGTTTAGTAACTAAGGTATAACACAAATCACTACTGCTACCACCAATAATAATACAA
>JASSUY010022031.1:0-24171 GCA_032466535.1 Forpus xanthops
CCCTCGGACTGAGGAAGAAAGAGAGGGGAGTGAGTGAGAGAGCGGCTGCATGGGTTTGAAAGCCTCAAACCACAACAGTCTTATCCTGACTTTCAGAATTCTTAATGTGAAACACAACCTAAACTTAAAGCTTTGCCAGATAAAATATGCAGAGCATTATGGAACTGTTAACGCATGTAATACAGTAGATGAAGTATGGGATGTGGAACTTAACGAAGCTTCTCACCAGACAAGTGTATAACACATGTAGCTGTGCAAGACACCAACTGAGGATGCAAGCCAACTTTTGGAAGCTAGTTAAAACGTTTATGCAGGATTCTCTCCACCTCAGAATCTACAGCAATTACATTAAGCTAGAGGACTTCTAAAGCATAGCACAAGTGCAAGGGTTTAGTGAATGGAACTCAGCCACTTATAACCTAACCCAAAGAAAACCTTTACCTATTGGATGGCTACTCTGCTACCTGACCTTATAATAACCTGTTTGGAAGTGCAAAGCTTGGTAAAATTTTGTAATTCAACAGATATAGAGAACTCCGGAATATGTGGAGGAGCACAAAAACTGCAAATGTGAAAATGTTTCATGCTGGTGAAGCGCATGTCATCCTGCCATACCTGAATTTACTTGTCGCCTGACAATACTACAAATCTGGCTTTCAACCTTATAGTAGTGAACAAGAAATGCCAGTACCATGACAAGAAGGTATTTGTCTGTTAAAAATTTGTTCTATTGGTCCAAATTTATTTGAAATATACAACTGTTTAACTCCATGGAAGGATATGTAGAACATGCGTTGTAGACCCTCTCAGCCTTGTTATAAAACTAACTCCATCCTATGTTCTCTGATTAATTTGACAAAGAGTATAAATGTCACATAGTATTGAAATAAAACTACACTGTCCCAGAAGGACAAGCATGTGATACACACCAAAAGAATTCTTTTCGGAAGTTGTGTTAGAAATATTAAAGGAATCGATGAATTCATGTATTAAAAAGCATTAGCCAAATAAATTTCTCTACCTTTTTATCGCAAGTAGTCTTATCTTAACAGGAAAGAAAGTTTACCAGCACAAAGCCATTATATTAGGAATTTATTGGTTTTATTGTCATTCTAAATATTGTACACCTCATAGCACTGATTTTTCTTCACTCTTTACAACAATGAGCAACTATTAAGTGAAAAGTCTGAAAGAGAAATCATATATAGCGACAAGCACTTATTTATGTCATATCTCTGAAACCACTGGAACTGCTCTTTTCTCTCTGATGTAAATAGAGGATTCCAAAGACGGTTAAAGTTCATTGTTGTTTTTCTAGTACACTACATGATAGCAAGGCCTCATGAATGCTTTTTCTTTATATTTGATTATCTAATTCTTCCTTGTTCCCTTCTTTTTGTAGTCTAGTTTAGCTTTTTTTTTCATATTCCCTCAAGCGTCTCATTCTACAGGCAAATTTAAGTTTCTTTTATCACACTTTGAACTCTTTCCATAGTTTCATTTTTATGCTTTTAATGTTCTTCTGATATTTATTCTATGCATTTTTTATTACTCTTCTGCTTCTGGAGAATCTTTTTTTCCATAATGACATCATGGCTATTTTACCACAGCAATATAATTGTTAACTTGGATTTAGCCCTTGTATTGAATAAAATAAAATTGAGCATGATAACGATTTCTTTCTTTTTTTTTTTTTTTTTTTTTGCATTACTGTTACAAACAAGCCTTCTCCATTAAGGGATTTGATCATCGGTAACTGACAAATGCTAATTGATGCAAGATTTCCATGAAGATGTTGACTGTTATGAGAATTTGAAGTTGAATCTAAGATGGCATTCACCTACTACTCTAGTACTGTGGCACTGCCACTAATGCTCAGAGAAGTGTAAAGAAAAAAGATGCAAAAAAAAAAGTAAATCTGTCAAGACTGCACCCAGTGTAGTCTTGTCACTGCTCTCAGGAAGGAGGAATGTCACTCTTCTGCAGATGGGAAGTAGTGCAACAAAGAAAGGTGTCTGTGGTTGAATAAAATTCTGTGAGAAAACAGCGAGAATTGAGCTGGGCCAAACCAGTGCTAAAGAATAAAATCAGCAAAAGTTGTCTGTTAAGTGTGAGGATCATGCGAGTGCAGTTATCTGGTGTTTGTGCAGCATATATGCAGTAAGCTGTTCACAACAGTGTTTAGGTTTTGATAAAATATTAAAGCGTAATTTAAATCAGTAAAACTAGCTTTGTACAGTAGTGTCTTAATAAATGCTTTTCTACTTATTACAGGCACCTCATATTGTCCTTACCCTTCATTTCAGTGCATAAGAAACACACACACACATGCTATTATTACTCAGGGGCTGACAGAGATCGATTAGTATGTATGAGAAGGAGAATTGAATGCAGTGAAATCTGGACACAAACATTTCTTTCTACCTTTGTAATTTCTTCATCCTACAGTTTTAATATTCAACATTAGCAAAAAAAGATAACTTGTACATTCAAGCTGGTCACAGTTTTGTCTCCAGGGTGAATTTTCCAGCTGTCCTCAGCATAGATTGCTAACCTTTTCATTAGCATTGATCATAAACCTGGGCAATTTGCCTTGAGATATCTTTCAGGATCTGACAGCCACAGTTTCAATTTCTGATGAACAGCTGGAGGAGGAAAAAGCTGAACTGACTGAGCAGCAAATAAAAATCTTTGCAACAAGACTTTCCTATGCTTTACAAACTATTTAATATCTGGGTAGCAAATGTTCAAATTCATCTGTCAGCACTGCTTCTGAACAATTTTCTTTTCAGACAGATAGCACTGGTGATGCCTTAATGTCTTTATCAGTCTTGGCTCAGCAAGAGGAAAACTGAACTGTAACATCACATTCTCCTGCTTACTTTTCTGCAAGGATCAAACTGAAAGAGGAGGAATTCCTTTAAATATATATTAGATTTTTTACTTCAGTAGCTTGATATTGCCATGAGTTTGCTGTGGCCATGGCTGACATATTTGCATTCCAGAAAAACAATGTATGACTGAAGCAGAAGATTCCATTTCTGTAATCTGAAAAAATTGATAACCTTCAGGCAGAAGTCAAACTGTTATTAGCTTTTTAAGGATTTGTTGCTGCGCTGACTTATATGTGATCTTTGCCACAGTCCCATACGCAAGGCATGTTTCCTTCTGAAACACTGGTGACACAAAGCTCCAGTGTTTGCACCTCTTCAATGATGAGAGCACTCTGTTCTGAGGTCATGCCTGGGAAGCAATTGCCTACTAGGAGTTGTTTATGAGCTGGAAAATTTCACTTAAATATAGTAGAAATTATTGAAAATAAAAAAAAAAAAACAAAAAAACAAAAAAACTAAAACAAACCAAACCCCAAACAATAAAAACTCATTTGGGTTTCTATAATGGATTTGCTGCTTGAAAAAAACTTTTTGAGGAAACAGGTGGGATTTGTCTGGGGGTAAACTGTGCTTCCAAAATAATAAGTTAAGGTTAAAGTGTCAAAGGAAGTAAATAATTAGGTTTTCCTCTTTTTTGACTTGGCTTTTATTTTTGCTTGGGCCCTATGCATGAGACAAATGCAAAACTTCATGTCCAGGTACAGCAGAATTTTGGATGAATCAAGGCAGATTCTTATAAATTGATAGTTTCTCCAAATGCTGCAAACTGCAAATGCCCTTTGAAACAAGGTGGATGACAGATGCTGTTTCCGCTTTTTCCATGAGCATGAGTTTTACTAACAGACAGTCTGGGTAGACTTCAATACATTGCTGCCACTTTTAATGACAAGGCTACTTTTTAACATCTTTGCCATCTACACTTCAGTCTGCACTCTCAGTTGGAAGACTATTTCCCTCCTCCTTGAACTACCTGATCTCAAATTGACAGTTGAACAGATGTATTTTGCCAAGTAGACTACGATAAAAAATTATGGCAATAGAAATTGATGATGAGTAAAGAAATGCTAAAAGATACTGAAGGTTTAGCTGGGACAATCACATTAACTTGGTTGAAGATTTACTTGAAATGTAAACCTTTTTTATTTTTTTTTTCTGCAGCTAGAGATAGAGAAAGTAGCATAGAGCTTCATAAAGGATGGACCAAAAATCCCTAAGAAAGCAAATACAGAGGTGGGTTCCTCCCTAGTTTAATTTATTACCAATCAAGTTAGAAGAGGATAATGAGAAATAAAATCACATCTTAAAAACACCTTCCCCCACCTTCCCTTCCTCCTGGGATTAACTTTACTCCCTATTTTCTCTACTCCTTCCCCTCAACTGTGCGTGAGGAGGAGGAAAGGGGTTTCAGTAAGTTCATTACAACTTGTTTCTCTAACTCCTCCTCACTAGGAGGACTCTTCTGCTACAGTGCAGGGTGCCTCCCAGAGGAGATAGTCCTCCACAAACTTCTCCAATATGAGTCCTTCCCCAGGGGCTGCAGTTCTTGAGCTGCTCCAGTGTGTGTCCCTTCCATGGGGTTCATCCTTCAGGTACAGACTGCGACAGCATGGGTTCCTTCCATGGGATTCATCCTTCAGGAGCAAACTGTTCCAGCGTGGTCCCTTCCATGGGCTTCATCATTCAGAAGCAGACTGCTTCAGCGCAGATCCCCCACAAGGTCACCAGTCCTGCAGCAAACCTGCTCCAGTGTGGGCTCATCTCTCCACAAATCCTGCCAAGAGCCTACTCCAGCATGGGTTTCCCACAGGGTCACAGCCTCCTACAGGCACCCCCGTGCTCTGGCGTGGGGTCCTCCACAAGCTGCAGGTAGAGATCTGTGCCACCATGGACCTCCATGGGCTACAGGGAGACAGCTGCCTCACCATAGTGTGCACCATGGTCTGCAGGGGAATCTCTGCTCTAGTGCCTGGAGTATCTCCTCCCCTCCTTCCTCACTGACCTTAGTGTCTGCAGAGCTGTTGCTTTCACATATGCTTTTTCTTCTCTGACTGAGGTTGTGCAGTCCTGTCTTCCCCTCCCCCACTCCTCCCCAAAAAATATCCAAGTTGAAAAGCATAATCTTCATGATTGTGTTTCTCTTTTTGCTTTCTCCTCTGAAAAACTGAATAATAGCCATTTAAAAAATATTTTGAGATTCTTTGATAAAAGGCACATAGAAATGCAAATTATGACACTTTTAACATGATTGCTTGGTTTATTCTTCTGTGTCAGAATTATCAAATCGAATTTTACTGTCGAAATCATAATTTTATTAGTACTATAGAAATGTACTAAATGGAAGTCATGTTCAAGATCTGACAAACTTCTGTGAGAGCAAGGACGCTTTCACAATGAGGAAATCAATACTGTTTCCGCCTTAAATCTCTTTATGTATTTTTTTCTTTAATGTTGAGGATCTCTAAACTATTGTTGGAAGTTCACAAAACATGATTCTTGGTATTAGTTGTATCTTTGCTTAGTATTTATCCTGAGTATGAGGCAAAGTGCGGTGTGTGCCCCTGAAACACTATTTACTGACTTTAAACACAAAACCTGACTAATATTTGTGGATTTATCATAATCCCCATGTCAGTCACCTGCCAAAATGTCCTAGGGGACAAAGTGGGAGGGAGCTCAGATCCTGTGTGAATAGACTATGAAAGATGAGCTGACAGAACTGTTAGTTGCCCTATCCCTAAAACTGGTGATGCTTTGTGAGCAATTCTGTTGATCTGTTTCAGTTTAAACAAAGGAAGCAAGGTCATTGAGGACTCAATTTGTTTGTTTTCAGGGAAAAATACAAAGACTCTTCATACTTACAGTGCCCATGATTGCTAGTCATGGAGATGTGTATCCTCTGTCTTAACTTGGGTATAATGGATTCAGAATATGACTGGGACAATGGCCAGGCTAAGGCATAAGATTACAGATTATACCTTGATTATATCTGACTATGCATTTTTGAGACACCTTCATTCAATCAGATTAATTTCTAATAGAAATCTACAACAAAGATTGCTATAAGCGTTATCATTCTTTAATGCTTCTTCTCTGTTACTTCTATAATATTTCTTTTATGTTTTCTTTCTTCATTCTCAATTCTACTGAAATTTATTGGCCGATTTCCATGTCTCCAAGAATCTATTTATTTATTTACTTATTTTTCTCTTCTTCTTACTTTGTTTTGTTTTTTGACAGCATTCCTATTACTATGGGGAGGTGGCAGAGAAAGGCAAATCCCTCTGACATCATAGGATTCTGCACATCATTCTCCTAATAACAGTGGTCAGAGAGAGCATGCTGGATTAAATATAACCACACAGCATGACCATTGTACTCAACATTGTCACGCTGTGCCTCAGTCTGGCCCCAGGTGACTTGACCCAAGTTGGGTAGTACAGTTGTGGCAGGATGTAGGATTTTTCTAAGATGAGTGCTAACACTTGAGAAAGATAAGCAGCTCAAGAGACCCATAATGGGATATAAACACTGATGTGCTGCCAATTTTTTCACAATGGGTACCAACAAAAATTTTTCCCACTGGCTTGTGACAGAATTCATATCAGGCGTGTACACTTGCAGAGATGTGTCAAGGGACTGGCAAATGCATTCCTTTGTTTTTGCAAGCAAACAGAAATACTCTTTAATAACCAAAGAAAGAAGCAGCACCTTTTGAAAAATTTCTAGTAAGTGTGCTTCTATTTAGCATTGTATTCCATTTGTATTATTTGATTGAGAAAGAAGTAGAAAAAATTTTAGGAAATTACTACTAATAAAATCTACTGCATTTTAGAGCCAAAAAGATGATCTATATGAGCTTCATGAATAAAAATCAGCCTGGCAATTCTGATTTAGCACTAATTATAAGGGCAGTGAAATACAAAAAATGTGGAAAAAGTAACCCTGCTGTTCTTTTAATTTTGTCATTGGTGTTCAAGGAGCATTCCTGCACAGAGACCTTCATATCTGTGTAAAGACTTGAAATTCTGGAAGCAGTGACAAAGTACTTGCAGGATCAGCTGGGTCACTGAATACATTTTTCTTTCTTCAGTGATAGAAGGAGATATAAAGAATGTTTTAGAGGGGCCTTCTGGAAAGTTCATCCTTTTTCCCCTCTGAGTCACACTCTTCAAACTGTCTTTTATCTCCTAACACTCTATCGTAAACCAAAGGCTTTAGGAAAAATTCTGCATACACAGAAAGATCAATATTTAGTAGAGAACAGAATTGTTCTTGTCTTAACACTTTTTGGACTATTTTATATGAACAGTGCAATGGATTTAATGCTTTGTTAGTTTGCATAAAATGGTGTTATTCATGTGCTGTTGTTCATTTCTATATGCACACTGGTGCCCCATTATTTTGCCATGTACTGCAAGAACAGAACAAAAATACCCTGCTATATTTAAATTCAAAGTATAAGATGAGATATGAAACTTGAATCTCCTCAATGAGGGCTGAAATGTTAGTGATCAGTATAATAAGCAGTGCATGCAATACCCCAGCTGCTTAGTTAACCAAGTTCACTGCAGGCATCAGGGGAAATATTTAAAGAAAAAGCTTGAGAAAAGAACTGTTCTTTTAATATTTTTTTTTCTGGAGAACCTAGTCACTGCCAAGTCTTCTGTCCTTTTAAAGGGGAATAAATGGGCCTGTGACAGAACCCATCCTATCTTGACAATCACAGCTGGTGTTTAAGGGCCAGGGCTGATAGACAATAGCATATTGGGGGCACTTTGCTGTTGCTTGTCCAGATGATATTTGTCTTAATCATCCTTCAAAATCTCAGTGGTGCCAATCTAAGGCCTTTCAACAGCAACTTCCTGTTTCAAAGATACGCGTTTATTTTTAGACTCTTTTCCATGTTCCTATGGTTAATGGCTCCTGAAGGGTGCTGACAAGGAAATATTTCTTATGAAACTCCAGAGTAATTTTGACTGTTGTTCAGAATTTTTGGGAAAGCTGATTGCTCCTCACACCCCAACACTGCATTAAAAAAGCATATTGCTCAAAAAAGTATTCTATAAAGAATATAAAAATATATTTAACTAGACAAGAATGTAGCCAGCCCAACTTTTGCATTACATTATACCTCACAGTTCAGGCATCTTGTCTGCTTTACAAGATATGGGCAAGACTGTAAACGCAGATCAGAATTGCAGTAGCAGAACACAGTAGAGCTAAACAGCTGATATAATGAGGTAGGAATTTAACATAATGCTTTATTCATAGAATTTCAATGCTGAAGGCCAGATGGTGTCAGCAGTATTTCCCTCTGACTCAACATCCAGGATTAAAACATATTTCTGTATTATCTTAAAGTTTTCAGCCCATATCTCACTGACTACTCCAGGTAGCACCTTCATGGGTTAATTTTTCCTTTTATTTCTCTACAGTACATGCTAAGTAATTAGTTCGCAAGCCATAAAAATGCCTGGTGCTCAGTATACCAAAGATCAGCACAGTCAAGTGACTCATGCTAGGGACTTGGACAACATAGCATGCTAAAGCAAGTCGATATCCACACCTGCCTGGTGAACCATTCATGGCTAGACAGAGTTCAGAGCCTTCTTTCCATGCCAGGATCCTTAATAAAGTACTCCCAAAGGCAGAAAAAATATTCCAGGAAATGGTTTTCATTGTAGAGAGCTGCAGAACAAACCCAGTGATTCCGAAGAACCAAGTCTTAACTATTTTGACTGTGAAATAAAAATCGTTATCTGAAAGCAGGTCAAAATTCTTTACAGTCTGCTGAAATCTGGTGTGATTTCAACCAGAAACTGGATGATTCACTACCCACTGGAAATTTAACAGTCTTAATGAGGAGCAAGAAGTCAGACTGGATTTCTTCTCATCCTGTATTGACTGCTTCTGACAAATCATTGCTGTGGTCAATTCTTTGGAGGCAGGTGTTTTCAAAACAACGTTTCAACCTGAAAAGTGTGTGAAGTTGTCAGGCTAGAAGGAAAAATTACATGATCGTCTTTCCTCACATATTATGGTCCTAGTGTGCTTGTATCAATAAATGCTTTCCTTCTTAACAGTCCTAATTCATCTGGCTTTGTTGCTGGAGATGGATGTGCAAGTTTGAATCTGGTAATCTTTGGGCTGCAAATAATTCCAACAAAATAGTTCCTACTGTCTAAGACCTGTTCTGGTGATTCAATCACTTTCTGTCCTAGAAAGCAAAATGAAGTCTCTGGAAATTCCCTCAAGACACAATTTGTCTTTGCAAAAATCTCCATCTTCCTCTTAGATACCTCAGAGGAGAAACTGCAATTATGTTCACACTTGTGCTTTTACTCTATTTCTTCTTATTCCCTCACACACAACCTTTTTATACTTCAAAGCATTTGCCTAGCTTGTTGCTTCAGCATCTGAGCATTCACTATGTGCTGTCACAGAAGAGCAGTCCGATATGGTCCCCGAAAGTTCCAGTACTGGAAAATATTGCTTGTATAGCAGGCTTGGATAGAGGTATACCAGATTTGAGGAGGGAGCTCTGGCCAGATGTTTCTGGGGGGCTTCTTTTGCCTGAATCAAATCACCTTTTTTAGTTTAGCTTATGGTTTTTCTCTTGTTTCCATGTTCCAGCAGGGATGAGCAGAAAATATAATCGTACCCTGCAGAGAAGTGAGTGGGTTGCAATTGGCTGGAGTGAAATTGCTTGCCATTGCCAAGAACAGAAGAAAATATGGGGGTTTAGGGACATGATTATCTCCTGCAAGGCCAGAAGAGTAACAGTTTGCCAGCACACCTCCTAAAAACATTACAAATGGGTGAATAAGCATGAAGAGGCTGGGGGAATGATGAATAACACTTTCAAATTATCTCAGTGGAAATCAGAAGAGCTGGGACATATTGAAGAAGTTGATTTTAGTGTTATAATCTTTAAATATTGAATTATATCCAGACATACAAATTTTAGAATCCATGACAATTATCTCAACACTACCAATTCCTGATAACTGTGATAACTTATCATACAATCACAGACTAGCCCAAGTTGGAAGGGACCTCAAAATACTATCTTGTTTAAGCTTTCATAGGAAGTGCAGCCTAGATGAGATTAACTAGTACCCTGTACAATCACATCTTGAATAACTTCAGCAATGGGGACTCCACCACATCCCTGGGGAGGTTGTTTCGGTGAATGATTGTTCTTACTGTAAAATATTTATTTCTTACTTCAAGGTGAAACCACTGCCAATGACCTTATATTGGTTTTGTGTCTCCTTTAAGCCTTCTCTTCTCCAAGGAGAAAAGACCTTATTCCCTCAGTCTTTCCTCACAGCATAGGTTCTCTAGCCCTTTGAACATCTTTGTTACCCTCCTTTAAATCCTCTCCAGTTCAGCCGTGTCTTTCTTTAGTTGTGGGGACAAGAAAGGATCATAGCGCTCCAGATGCTGCTGACAGGTGTTAAGTAAAGTGGGATGATCACATTTCTACTTCTGTTTGTAATATCCCTGTGAATGCAGCCCAGGATACTACCTGTCTTCATTGCTGGCAGCAGCACACTGATTACTCCTGTTTGGCTTGCTGTCCATCAGTACATTCAGGTCCCTTTCAGCAAGGCTGTTCCCCAGCTATATAGATCCTAGACTGTACAGAGCTGTTTGGTTATTCTGACCCAGGTACAGGAATTCACACTTTGTTAAACTTCATACTGTTCTTGGTAGACAATTCTCCTTTCTGATGTGCTCAACTCAGCACCCAGTTTGATGCGATCAGCAGGATCCTGCTGAGCCCTTCATGCTCAGCAGAAACGAATCACAATAGAATTAAAAAAGCCCCATTTCTTTAAACTCTGAGAATGACTTGTTTTGATGTTCTTCTTATACTCTGATGCATAATTTTAAAATTATAATATTTTAACATGCAAGTATTTGTATGAAAACATGACTGTAGACAGGTTCAATGGCTATATTTGATGTGGATTTTTAAGACCTAATGAAGCTCTTGGGTTGTTTGCTTTCATCTTATATGATGCCTGAAAAGCTGTTTTGGATTTTTGTGCCTGAAAAGCCGTTTTGGATTTTTTGTGCCTTAGCTCTCCATCTGTAAAAAGGAGCAACAATATTCAGCTTTTACCTATCTTTTCTAACTAGCTAAATTACAAATCGTATTAGACTGTGGCTTTTACTGAAGGCATTGCCAGAATTTAGGACCATGAATAACACTGGGATTTCTAAAATCTCTTAGAGCATGAGTAATAGTTTGGAGAATGTCTTTCGGCAAATGGATGTATGCAGTGTTATTCATACTCAGATCATTTTCTTGCTTTCAGCCTTTTCTCACTGAGGTTGCCTCCCATCATTACCCTACTCACATACTAAGTAAGCAATAATACATAAGTTGGGACGGAATAAAAAATCCCTGAAGAGTATAAAAACAGCACTTCAAACACAGTCAGTCCCCTCCTTGGAAACTGGCTGCTGTAAAACAGAAATGAACAAAGTAAGACTTGGTTTGAATAGTTTAAATTCTGGCCTTGCTGAAGTCAAAGCCAGAATGCTTGTTGATTTCAATTAGAGTGAGAGTTTTACAGTTTGTGAATGACTTTGTGAATTCAAAAATGAGCCAGGACTAGAATTTTCCAAGGTTCCTGAGGGGATTAGGTACTTCTGCTGTGCCTTGAAGATCCCATCCTAAATATGTTTCATTGTTCCAGCAAATGGCTCAATCACCCATATTCAATACTGGCTTTCTGTCTCTGGTAAACCAGATAGTTTTGAACTGGTATCCTAAAGAGGAAAGACTCAGCCTCCATTTAGCCATCATTTGAGTCTTCTAGATTTACAACATAGAGTATCATTGTTTCTGTAATCCTTTTGTCATATCTGGCAATTAGTTATCCTGAAATTATGTATGCTAATTTATTTTCAAAACATGAAATATTAAAAGTACTATCACATGACCTCTAGATGTAATTAATATAAGAAATGGTAAACCAGACATATAACTAAATAATCTTTCCAAAAATAGTGTACTGAGGGAAGCAGTCATTATCTAAGATTATATTACCAAAAGGGAAAGCATTAGTACAGTCAGTCATCATTGCGAACAGCAGCACAACAAGGTTCCTTCCTATGCCTGTGGATATCTATTTATAGTATAATGACATGAGCTGAAATGGCCACATGACATCTCTTCCAGTATCTGAATTTGTGAGTATCTATATCTGAAGAAAGAATACAGCAGGCAGTATTTAGAAATCTCACTCTTCTTCAACCAAAAATGTGTAAAAAATAAAAAAGTCAGAGAACAAGAGTGCAATTTTTATTTATTGCTTTGTTTAAAGGATTGTATTTTTAACTGATTCACCTTTTATTGAAACACTTTTTCTTCCACACAAGAAATAGCTATCTCTTCATTAGAAAGCCCAGAGAAAAGACAGAGGATGACAGCATGATCTAGCACAAAACAATCAGCTCTGCCAGGAATCTGAATTTAATGTTGTCTAGTTTAAATTCATAACTTTCAAAGAGGGTTGTTTTAGTGCAATTTGGTTTAATAAGAATTGTATCATTAAATTCCCTCATTATTCTGACGAACTATGAAAATAACTAATCATTTGGTGGAGAAGAGAGACAGGCTATAGATTGTGTTTCTTAAATTCCATGTCTTTTCAACCATTCTGTGCACTATAGAGATTGTTCTGGGGAGGGTAAAAAGAAAGTATACTAATATGAATTTGGGCAAAAGAAGACTGAAGCCTTCGGGAGCAAGCATGAAAGTTGTCTTGATTTCAGCTTGGCTACATCTGTGAGGTAGAGGCATAAGAAGGCAGAAAAATGCAGTGAGGAAAAAGGAATGACAGGAACCATCACTTCTGATCAGTAAGCAAGGAAATATCCTATCCTATATTGTTTATGAAAATATATATATGCATGCTCCAAATAAACTGAAAAAACCCACCTCAGACTCAGCCATAAGAGGTCTAGGAGAAATTAATGTGGTAAAGGTGAGGATCAAGTTGTATTGTTCATTTTTGTTCTGAATTACTCTGAATTGCCTGGGATAAGACTGCTCTGTATGTTAGTGGAATGAGCTCTGGAAGGCTCACTTCTGAACAAAGATGATGTTTACTCTTTCCCTGTTAGATTAAGGATGCATAATGTAATATATGTTGGTATGATGCCCATCTTTTCTGGCATTTGCTGTCTGTTTATTCTGTAGATAGGATGAATTGTCTTCTGGGGATTCCTTCTCGGGAAAATGAGCTAATAAAATTCTTAAGTACATTTCTACTTGTTAGTTAAGTTTCAGCATAGTCAGGATATTAATCCTGTCCAGCTGAAAATATGCTGCTTGTTTGTTAATTTTATTGACATTTCAAATTAGCTTGTGAGTAAGTTATGGCATAATACAGGCATATCTCACTTTGTGTAGCACCAGCACAATAACATTCATAACTTACACTGCAGCAAATGTTTCTTTAGCAAATCATCAGGATGCATAGTCCAAAAGTTCAAACCCACTCCATGAAGGCCAGCAGAATTTACCGATAGTAGCATATTGCTCCTTTCATTACAAGATTCTTTGGAATTACTAAAGCACTCCACCATCTTCCCTCCCTCTCTTAGAATCATAGAATCAACGAGGTTGGAATAGATCTTTGAGATCCAGCTATCACCCTAAGAGTGCCAAGGCCACTACTAAACCATATCACTGAGGGCCTCATCAGTTTTTGAACACTTCCAGGGGCAGTGATCTCACCAGCTTCCAGGGCAGTCTGTTCCAATCCCTGACCACCTCTCTGCTAAGAATTTTTTCCTAATATCCAATCTAAACCTCCCCTGGTGCATCTTGAGGCCATTGCCTCTTGTCCTGTCACTTGTTACTTGGAAGAAGAGACTGATGCCCACCTCAATGCAAGCTCCTTTCAGGTAGTTGCAGAAAGTTATACAGTCCCCTCCGAAATCTTCTTTCCAGGTTCTGTGTGTTTGTGTCTCTAGATTTCACACTTCTGCTTTAGTTTCTTTCTTATTTCTGTACTTTCACAGATGTGTATTTTTTCCACCTTAGAAGAGTCCATTACCAATGATTTCACAGTTCTTTAAGGTCTAAGGTTGCATATCCAACACTACCCACACATATGCATCATAATTGAGATGCAGTTGCTTGCAATGCGTATATTCTGAACTCAGCCTCCCTAACTAGCAGGGTAAGCACTGAAATCTGCCATTTATTTGAGATGCGTATTATTCCTTGTAACCATCTTGGAACATGCACTATTACTTATATATACCTATTTATATGACATTTGCTTTAAATTTAAATATCTTCATATACCCAGTATTTGTCTCTTTTTGAATAAAAAAGAATGAAAATTCTATAAGCTGCATGTAAGCTTACCCTTCTGTAAGCATTTCCTGTTCTTCCACTCAGGCTGTTGTGTCTTCCTTCTGTGCTAGCAACTAGGCAATACAGACATTTCCTTTAAAATTATAAAGGCTCAAAACCGCACGGAAATTGTATGTTTGATTTTTTCTGCTGGTGGCTTACTTGCAGGCATGACATTCAGATCTTCCAGCCTTTGCACCTGAAAAAGTAGACCCACTATTGTCTCACAGGGACAAGGAATACTGATTTTTAAACGTGCTATATTGACTGAGGTTTCTGTATGTCTGAAAATGAAAGATTACTTTCAGAGTTGTAAGATATTGTGTTACTACTCTCATTGATGATCTGCAGCAACACCAATGTTACAAATTTACTTTACACAGTTTAAAGTCCACCAGCATCCATATTTACTTTTTTTAAAGTGAAAGTCTTTTGCCAATCAGTTCTAAGAAATTATAGATCTATTTGAGAGTGAATCAGCCTCCTCGTATAAGGCAAAGAATTAAACTCTGAAAATTAGAGAAAGACTAATAATAAAAGTCTGCTATTTAGAAAATATTTATTCTAATGATAGAACTGAATGTTTCTAGTAAGAGTTCTAGTCCTGATCCAAACTTCTCTGGTTTTCACGAGCAAATACACTCTCAAAGAAATAAATCTGAGGTGAAGTAATAGATTTATTTTTTTGCTTCAGCAAATGGCTGAAGTTTGCTCTGCATCAGGTTCCTAAAGACATAATTCAGGTAAGAATAAGAGCTATTTTTGTCTTTCTGGAAGAAAATTAACAGAAATTGAATTAAAATATTTTTATTATCTGGTCTGAATATATTCTGCTTGACTTCACCAGGAGTTTATTATCAGTCTGTGGTCTGGACTGTCTAAGGATCTGGATGACACACATACATGAGATTGCAAAAGCTGCAATTCCTTCTCTGTAGCTGAGAAAAATGGGTCAGGTTCCTCATCTTTCCTGCCTGCAGCTACACCTGATTTTGAGTAGCTCTGCCACCTGAATATTTTTTTAGGCATCGCTGGTTTGTCTCCTAAGTCATCATGTCTTTGGCACCTCTATATTTTACTGCTGTTGTGCAATGAATTTTAATTCAAATCATGCAGATTTCTTCAGTAGTCTTTACTCAGCTTTAGTAAGGCTGGCTGAAATATAACAATCAAGTTCTTCTCCCCAGATTATCATGATCTGATATTTCTTTCTGTTCCTATGCTAAGCAATATTGAGGCATTAATTTTTCAAACTCCACTCTTTCCCCCAAAAAAATACACCTGCAGGACTCATCTTGGATTCTAATGATCTAGTTAGATTCATCTAGACAGGCTGTAAAGTTAAAGATCAGGAAGGTGTCACCTACATTTACTTTTCTGTAGTATATACTGTATTTGAACTAGTGACCTAAGTCTTCCTTTACAGTCACTGGGGAAAAATAAGAACCTTGTCTCTTTTCAGTGTTTGATTTAAAGTGGGATAAACTGTGCTCCTGTTTCCATACTTGACTGGTACCTATGTAGGCTTCTCCTTTCATTCATAGTCAGATAATTTCTTTATCCAGATGCAACACTTAGCTGTAGTGCATATAAAATAAAGGGTCTGTATCTTATCAGCTTGACACTTGCTTGGCAACTGCAAAACCTAAAAATATATTCCTGGATTAAGTTAGTTGGATTTGAAACAAGGGCTCTTACACAGAGGTGAGCACTCTATGCTACGTCATCTTCAGCAGAAATTTCATTCCAGACATAAGCTTCATTGATGCATATTTCCACATTATTTGTTTGTTTTCTAAATGGCATTTTTGAGAGTATTGTATTCATAAATTTTGGATCAATTTGTCCATTGTTAACCCTCATCTCTTTAGTATAAAGCCTCTCACAGCTGGTTTACAAATACTCTTACTTTCTGAAGACTTTATTTTCTGTTTCCATTATCATATCACAAGGCATCTTCTGAAGTGATCATATAGTTATAAAAACAAGCTAGGCTGGATACTAAAGTAGAAAGAGGTGAAGCACTGATTAATAAAAAAAAGGTAAGTCTGTGATTAGACCTCGAGTACTTTAGGAGGAAAAAAATAGCAGTATTTTCTCTGTGAACAGACATAAAGTGGACAACTAAGCCTTCAGTAAAACTTTTGTACTTTCTCTCACATGTGGTGATGAGACATGGAATATATTTTAAGTGCAGAAAGTAATACAAGGTTGAAGGTGAGCACATTTATTATTTTTAGAAAAGATAAGACAGAGCAGCAGTTTCTTCTATGTAACCTAGTTTCTAATTTTCTCTGAGGAACAGTGGGCACCAGAATAAAGATGTGATTTAGGCTACAGAAATTATTCTTAACTGTTTTGAATGGTCCCAAAGAAAGATCTGCGGCTCATTTTTCTTTCTTAAATCACTGTACGGCAGAGCCCTAGAGGCTTTAAGCTCCAGGAGGAGTAAAGGGATGACATCAGGAATGGCGCTGTACATCTCTAATTACCACCTTGTTTTGAGTGTGGAGGGAGAATGACTTCCTGTAGCCATACATAGGGTGTCCCAAAGTACTGAAAGACTTGAGAAATTGCAGCATGACTCTTACAATATCCAACATAGCTCCTGTGAGCTGGTGAATAGTGTATAGTAGTTTCATACATAGCTTATTACTTTTTTGTTGTTTTTTTTTTTGTTTATTTGTTTGTTTGTTTTAATTATTCATACTGGTGCCTGTCCCAGATTTTTGTATCTCCTAAGAAGTGGTGCAGAGCCAAGGGAAACCATATCTGCCTTAGCAAGAGAGCCTGGCAAATGGAGACTTGGGAATGCAGTATTGACTACTCAGCAAAGTCACAAGAGCTTTATGTGCTAAGGAATTGATTTAAATTCTTTCCATTCATACAGTAAGATTTGCTTCAACGTGTTTTAAGAAAAAAAAAAAAAAAAAAAGAAAAAGTTCTGTAGTTGATGTGCATGTTTCTAACTTCCCCTTTGCGGGAATATGAGGGTGTGTGTATGCGCATGTAAATGCCTCTGCAAGGTGCACAGTTAACACACCCCTCTGTTCAGTTCAGCAAGTTTCTTTCTTCTTTCTTCTTTAGTCACATTCCATACGCTTTCCTCATTTTAGATGCAATTGAATCATTCAGCTTTTGATGACAGTTTGAGTTTGGATTTTAAAATCCCATCCACTACCTGAAATGTCTTTAGCATCACCTGAGAGGCTTGTTTTCCCTTTTCTATTCCTGTCATCTGAAAGGAAATGCACTGAGTGTTTTTCAGCTACAACTGTAGAGGCAGGTCCTCTCTGCCTCAGGTAGGATGGGATTTAGTGAATGCAAGAAGTGGACACTGTGTCTTCTGTCAGTCATTCACCATCTTCCTTTTCTAAGCCTATGTTTTCTGTGTTTGAACTTTTTCCTTCTTGTGGTATGTTGATCCCTGGTAGCGAGTGACCTCAGCCTCTCGCTCTCCCCTCAGTAGGATGGGAGAGCAGCAGAGAGCAGAAGCTCAGAAGCTGACATTCTGGTCTACATACAAAAAACTTATGAGGAGACCACGGAAGAATTTTGCAGGCTGATGGAGTTTTCTCCTACCTTTGTTTACTGGTTAAAATACATTTAGCACAGGCTTTTTTCATTAATCATCCCTGCTACATTATGCTGTAGCACTCTATTAAGCAAGTGTTTTAAGTTCTAATTAAACATCTTTGCTGAATGAAAGCCACTGTCTGTAAGCACCTACTGTTACGAGCTGCTATTACAGTAAGTCACAGTTGCTTGCGCAGTAACTTCGTGTTACCCAGTTACTATTACATTGTTATCCCGGTTCATTCAATTCTGTGTTGTCAGTAGCTGAACCGGTTATTGGCTGAAGAACAGCTATAGATTGGTTTTACTTCATAAAATGTGCTTTAATTGCACTGTTGATATTAATCGAACAGCCTGTGTTGGGATCAAGGGGAGCTGAAGTTCCCTATACTTCTGATAACGCTTTATTTGTAGAAACAGACTGTAAAGTTGCCCTTTTCTCCTGCCCATATATTAAGGCACAAGATAACAGTAAAGAGAAAAATGTGAATAAGCAGTGGACAGGTGAAGGTTTGTCTGTACTGTGGAAATGGTCAACAGTGCAAGTTCATAACTCTGTTCTGTCATTCTGTGTGAGATCATTTTATTGCTTTTACCAAATTTTGTTTGCTGTTTATCAGTGAAGCTCTCTAGAAGTTTTCTTTAGAAAAGACAGGCTAAAAACCTTCATGCTCCACTTAAGGAGCTTTAAGAACACTTTTTCTGAGAGAGTTACTTAAGTTACACAGCTTAAGAGAGATCAGTTAGTTCTCCCCTTTAGGCGAGTACAGCAAACTCATAAGTTGTTGCATCAGCAAAGATTTTCGCTTCACCTGGCAATCAATAAATACCAAGTTGAATAGCAGGCTGGTTATGAAGCATATAAACCATGAGGCAGGTCTATGTAGTACCTCACTGATGGCATAGGTGT
The DNA here is from genome assembly GCA_032466535.1 of Forpus xanthops. NCBI lineage: Eukaryota > Metazoa > Chordata > Aves > Psittaciformes > Psittacidae > Forpus > Forpus xanthops. The sequence goes on from JASSUY010022031.1 coordinate 18,767, forward strand.
GTTGAAGTCAGTGAAATTTTGTTACTGGAAATCTACAGGTGAGGTAGTCCCTTTTTTGGCATTTACCACAGCATAGTTAGTCTCAATTCACCCACTTAAATAAAGACAATTTGAAAGTTTGATTTGTCTATAAGTTGTTTAACTACTTTGCCAGTTGTAAAATTTATTGTTAACATCATAGCAAAAATGACTGAAATACTTTTTCCTTATTGTTGTCATCCTACTCACATAGCTTAACCTTGAAAGTGAAAACCTAGCAGATGGGACCATGGGAAAATCTTGTTTGACAATGACTAGTGTAAAACTTCTGGATTTTCTCAGCTGTCATACATCAACATAGTTTCACTGATATAATGGAACAATGCCCGCTGACCTCCTGCTGAGGATTTGTCTGACCGCTAGTTTATAATCAATGAAGTTTTGTGTGAGATGACAACTAAGCAGTTCAGGAGACTAATAATGAGTAATGGAGCCTTTGATATTGCTTTAAATATGGCCTCCTTCTGCCATGACAAGATCTAATTGAACAGTAGGAAAAAGCTGGTGAGTTTAGCAGTGCAGATCTCATCAGAAGGCTTTCAGTGTGTTTCCTTACTCTCAAAATACAAAGAAAGGACTGAATAGGCTTAGACACTTCTCTGTTCTTCTTATAAGTTCTAACAAAGCTAACAATACACCTAGGATCAGCAGTAGAAGAGACAGCAGTTGTTCTGTTCATGTTTTGTTGTTAAAAAGCCAGTTCTAGCCTATTCTCTTATCACTAGCACTCTTTTAAAAAGGTACAGGAGGAAGAACCCTGCTCCACGTTAGTATCCCTCACTTTTACACCCTGTCATTTTGACCCAGAATGTGAAACACAAGTAACAAAAGTCAAACTTAAAGCAATTGTTGTCAACTTGGTTTTAGCCTAGTAATTTGCTACTTCAGTTTATGCCAGACCTATAGGTAGCCTTGTGTGCTTGAAAGTCTGCTTGTTTTGCAGCAGCATCATCTGGCATAGCAAAAAAAAAAAAAATACTACCTCTCCCACAGTAATAGATATTGAAGTTTGACTTATTGGCTATCACAGCTCATTAATTTCCCCCAGATACCCTGTAGCTGAGCACAATAACCTGTGTTTCAGCTGAAGCACACTGCTTTTGGCTGAAGCTTAACTTCCTGAAAGGCACCCAATATAGTTCTTGAGAACATAGGAGCTCAAGTACCTTTTGATTCCTTTGGAGCTTGCTCCAGTGCTTTGCTTTCCTTGCAGTTAAGAAACTGCTTAATTTGCTTCACTTCAGTTTTCAGCTCCCAGTTTTTGTTATGCCTCTGTTATATTAGAGAGCCTTTGTATTTTCTCCCTGTGAGGGTACTTAGGTGCTGTAATCAAGCCACCTTTCAATCTTTTTGATAAGCTACATAGGTTGAGCTCTCTAAGTCAATTACAGTAATGGTTGAGTGCTGCTACTAGCTCAAGCGTTCAAGCCTGTTGTGGTCAAAGAATACTAATTACTGACGCTATAAATGGACAATTCATTGTGAGTGAGTCTTACAAGCAACTCTCAGCTGATGAGTTTCATAATGCGGACTGAAATGCCCACAAGATGGTTATCTATAATTACGCCTATACTCATGAAGACAGAGGCCACCACTTCTTCATTTTAAAGTGGGCTATATAGGTGAAGGGTATTTAGTAAAAAAAAAAAAAAAAAAAAAAAAAGTGAATTAGGGGCTCTACAGTATCATTATTCCCTTTTTTGATTTAAATGCTTGTAGCTGTCCTAGTATTTCTTCTTCATAATTTTTTAATGCTGCTTTCTGGTAAGACCAAACTGATGGCAGAATTACTAGGTAGAAATTGTAGGTATCAAGCACCTTCTTGAAATCACCTCCTCTCAGTTTCTGTGCAAGCTCAACTAACTGTGTATATATTTGGTTCGAAGATACCTGTGAAGGTCATTTAGCTCAAGAGAGAACACTTCAAATGTGTAAACAAGTTTTAACTTTTCTGCCCAGGGAAGTTGTGAATGCTCCATCGCTGGTAGCGTTCAAGGCTGGGTTGGACATAGCCTTGAGTGGCATGGTTTAGTGGGAGGTGTCCCTGCCCAGAGCAGGGGGGTTGGAACTAGATGATCTTAAGGTGCTTTCAACCCTAACTATTCTATGATTCTATTTAAGATAGACAGATTGTTCAGCTTTTTGTAATTTCTGCACCTCTTCAAAAAATTTGGTGGCAAAACATCCAAGGCCATACAAAAACAAGTATACTTGTTCCACTGCTTCAGTATAAAGGTGCTGTGTCTGATTTTATTTCTACGGTAATTAGTAAACTACCTTTAAGTTATCCTTGATCATAAGCAAATCCTAGAGGAATTTATTTTTGCTTATGATCTGAAGCGAGAGCGAGTAATTGTTTCTCCAAGTTTTGGCTTTGTGACTACCTTAAAGTAGAAACTAACTCACTAATAGTCAATCTGGCAAAGTCTTTATGATTAGCATCTTGAGGAAATACAGAAAGTCAGTCTTGAACCTCTGTATGCTGCTTGGTTATCTCTGTGTTGAATATATTTGTGCAATCTCTGATATGGGAACAGCCATTCACATTGGGGTTTATTTATTCCCTTGTTCTAATCACTTGTGCTCACAGAGCCAAAATACATAGTTACTGGACTTCTATGTGGCAGATTTCTTTTTTCACTCTAGTCCATTTTTGTCATCTATCAGCACCGACCTCTTCATTGTCAGCGTTATCAAACCTGACAACACGTGAAGTAGGGGAAGAAATGGACAGAATCAGAATGAAATGTCTTCACATTCACTTTTAGTAATGTCAGTTCCTCTCCACACTCGGTATTTCAGACTTGCCTGTGATAAAGTTACCATTAATATTGGAAAGCAAAAACTTTTTAACAACTGGACGCATTCAGTGCAGTTCCACTTAATGCAGAACAAGACCTGTGTGGGTACAGTCCACACAAGTTTATTCTGCTTACATGTGTGGCATTGGTGTGTAGCAAATTACTTGGCAGGATTACAGTATCAAACTGTGGTAAGGATGTTAGCTTGCTTTTTGTCTGAATGCTCTACAAGGGTTAGTAGAAGGGTGAAAACACACTCTGGTTTGTTACTAAGATCAAATTCAAACCAGAATTAGGGTCAATAATGAGTTTTAGATTGTGGTGACTAATGATAAAGAGCAAATTTTCTCTCTCAAATGAGAAGTTTGGAGGGGATGTGAATATCATGCTATTTTTATTATCTGCATTAAATGAGATAGTGAGTGACTGTGTGTGGTTTTCAGTGTCCATGCTGGGGCAACTTCTCAACACCTAAGTTAGAGAGCACAATGCAGACTGAAACCACAGCTTTTGCCTTGAACTGGCATCAGTATGGTGCTGAGAGGGTGCTGTTCCCTAGAGACAGTGTCCACCAATGGGCCAGATATGCAACCATCCCTCCTTCAGGCAGGCAGCTGCACATATGGCATCATATTTGCCAGACTGTTTATAAGACAGCCAGCTAAGCCTAGTAAGTGCTCACTACTTTCTAGAGTTTTATTTTGATATTTTGATTAAAATTCCAGCTGATGGGATCCTGTGATTAAATAAGCAACTTTATTCTGCCCCTTTTTCTTCTGTTTTTCCAAGTATACAAGTATAACTGTGACTGCATCATCAATAAACTGTTCTGGTTTTCATTTCAGTCTGCAGAGAAGTATGTTTGTGAGCAGAATGTACCCTAAAGATACAAAAGCCACACACAAATGAAAAAGAAATACAATACATTATCATTAAAAAGATTTCCATGACTAGTTGAAATATCATTATTCTTTTGTAACTGGTTCTATGATTTTTGAACATTTGGGATTGCCTTAGCTGATGCTATAATAATTTCTATTTGAACCAAATGTCTCGTCTTTTATGAAGCATGACACTTGTTTCCATTCTTTGTTACAGCCTTTTGAATATCCTTGATGTTTCTCTAGTAGTATGTGGAATACTTTCAGGTCCAAATCATTCAGTGAGAGACTAAAGTAATTACGTTTTTTTTTTTTTTTCCAAAAATGTATTAAGTATGCTTTCTTGACATTTCCAGATTTCTTCCTTTGTTTATGATGTTGATATTTTGCATGTAGTTTGGAATAGTCTGGGGAGTCTTTATGTCTTCAAATCACTATTGAAAATGACAATGCTATGTAATCTTTTCCTAAACTAGGCTTTAGTGTGTGTATATACACACAAAGAATAGCACTGAGACATGACATATATGTTTATTTTTAACTTGAAGAAAAATGTTACCTGAGAGTCAAGAAGCCAGAGAAGGGCATTTGGCCAAAAAAAAAGAAGAAGGAAAAATAAAAAAAAAAAGGAAAATCAGTTGTGAGATCTTTGTTAGAGATGGTTTAATCATGATCAGTATGATGGCTGAATTTCTCAATGGAGTAGAACAATGTTTTACTGCATACTTGGGAACAGGTGAAGGAGCAAGTTAACAGAACAAACTGGGAGGATGAGAAGACCACATCTATCTGCTTTTATGCCTGTTTAGAGGGTACAAGTCCAAAAAGACATAGTATTTGATCTGGAGAAGCACTTTCCTCAGGCACACAGATAAATAGTTCCTGACATGAATGATTTAGCAGGACACAATGCAGTGGTGAGTCCCCCCGAGGAAGGAAATACATTTCATATTTTCCTTCAGTTTTAGGGTGGGAAGGCAGATGAATCTGAGCATTTAGCCAGTAGAGGCTTCTAAACAAGAAAGATAAGTGTGCAAGGGGATGAGAACCCAAGGACTGTGAGCAGCAATGGGAGAAAAAGCCTAGAAGTGCTGCGCTGAAAAATAAATTTTAAGCAGACACTCAGCTGTGTCAGGACAGTAGGTGAAAAATTGAGAGCTGAACTAAACCCTCAAACTTTAATATAGGTGGACCTGTCTGCTAATAAGTTGTGGTCTCCTCACACACGGTGACAAGTGACTCCAACAAAAGTTGGGATCTACAGTCTTTAATCACTCTGTAGAGTGGTCTGGGCCAAAAAGGGTTAACAATGCCAAGGCAGAGAAGTCTAGTTAACAACCCTTTTCATTAGATTTTCCCAGAAGACTGATGATTGAAGACGGTTTGGGTTGCCCTTTCTTGCATTTGTTGTCAGTTGTCTACGGCATTTATAACTTCTGTCAAAAGTAAGCCTCAGTTAAAACCCTATCTTGCTTAATGTCTGGGTTAACAAGATCTGCTTCCCTCACTTTGCCTGGATGCTCTGTGCAACTTGCCAATATGATCTGCATCTACTGAAGTTTCTTAAATCTGTATTTGAATTTTGTCCCTATGGTAGCTCTGAGGCAAATTGTCGTAGTTTGAGGCCCCTCAAACAGTTCTGTGCACCCCCCCCCCCTCTTTCTTCCCCAGTCCCGGGGAAATG
>JASSUY010022032.1:0-29129 GCA_032466535.1 Forpus xanthops
CAGGCTGATTTCAGCCTCCAGTACAGTCAACTCTTGGGATCCTCCTGTCACTCCAGAAATATAAATGGATTCCACCCCTTGACAGCCTGATGGCATCAGGGTACACTGTGAACTGGTATCTACTAGAGCCTTATACTTCTGAGGGACTGATGTGCCAGGCCATCTGATCCACACAGTCCAGTAAATCTGACTGTTCCCTACCTCCACCTGGCTGGAGGCAGAGCCCTTCTAATAGTCATCACAACATTGGACACTTAAGTCATGTAGAAAGGGATTATTCTTCTTTATCACAGAAGCTGGAGTAAAATCAGCTCTTCCACTCCATCTGGAAACCTGCTCACCAGAGACTGAAGCTGCAGCTTTCATGGGATGATCATCCTTGCCCTTTGTTATCCTTTTCAATTCACGTACCCATTCCTCCAGAGCTGAGATTGGTTTTCCACTCCATCATGTCTTCTCCATGATCCCACAGGTAAAACCACAGGGTGGCCCTTGGTATACACCTTCTATAACTTCTCTCTCGAGCAGTAGGATGCCTTTTGTTAATAGCTGCGGTGTGTGTTAGTACACATGAAGAGCTGGACAGATCAGATAGATCATCTCTCAATTGTCTGAGCTCCTGGGACAGTTTTTCCACAGCTGAAATGATGGAAGCAGTGGGATTCTCTTCAAAATCTCAGAATTTATGAATCATTTCCTCCACTGTTGGTGGTATTATGCCATTCCAGGTTACTGTTGTCAATGAATGGGCATATGATGATGATGCATTCTGTGTAAATTTATGTAACATGGGTCGTGTACATTTGACTTCATCTGAATCTATGGGTACATCCCCAGCATTCAGCTTGATGTAACAGATTATCTCTACAATGGCTGATTCCCTCAGACACTGGATGCCTTCCTCTAGAGTAGTCCACTTGGTTGAACAACTTGTAACATTGTCCTTGAACGGAAACCTTTCTTTCACACCTGCCAAGAGCTGCTTCCAAAGGCTGAGGGACCATTTCTCTCTTGCAATTGCTTTGTCAATTGCCCCTTCCCTAGCAAGTGATCCCAGCCTGGCTTCCCTACCTCCTAGCTCATAACCATCAGCCCCACTGTCCCAGCATAGGAGCAATCAGGTGATGATGTGCTTCCCTGGCTGACAAGTAAAGTCCTTTTGCATATTCTGTAGCTCGGTTGAGGTCTGGGGTCAAGAGGTCACCTCTTCTTCCTCTGATTCACATACTAATAATTCCTGGTCAGATGCTGTCCCATGTGGTGAGTACATCGTTTCTTCATCTTGCTTCGTCTTTCTTGCCTCTTTTTTGCTTTTCCCCTTGTGTACAGGAGCAACCGATATTGGCACGAATTGGTCCTCTGGTGTAGCTGCTGTACTTGGAGCTGGATTAGCTGTGCTGTCTGTTGTGATCGTAGTTTGAATAGCTGCTGTACTTGTTGCTGGGACTGGTGTAGCTGCTGTGCTTGGAGTTGGAGTAGCTGTGCTGTCTGTTGCTTTGCCATCAGATCCAGGGACATTTTTTCCTTTTGAAGGTGTTGGATAATGTTGAACAGGGCTCTGTAAGCATAGGCCAAGATCCAGCACGTTGCCATGATTTGCCTCTCTCTGGTAAGACCAGGATGACAACACACCTCATCTAAGTGTCTTACTAATTTTTCTGGATTTTGCACTTGTTCAGTGATGAAGTTGCAAAGTAATGTAGGGGCTCACTGGCCTAGATACTTTCCCATACTATCCCACACATCCTGCCACTCACGACTGTCCAGCCTTGGGTGAAAGCTCTCGGTCCTCCTATATCATCGTCTAACCATAGACAAGGCCCAAACCTGACTCTGCTTAACTCCTGAGATCAGACAAAATGGTTGTGGGTAAAAAACACTCTGTATGTGTGCCAACATGGTGATCCCCATCATAATCAACAAGCAAGTCTCAAGAGTACCAGAAGGACATTCAAAACCTTCAGAACTCTCAAATGATGCTGTAAACAGTCTGGTGGGGAGGCTGAGAACATAAAGGAATGTCTCCTTTACAGGTTGACCGCCCAAGGAGGGGGGAAAAAAGATGTGTAATTGCTAAACATTTCTATTATATACCCCCCAAAGTGTAGAGGTGGTGACCACTCTGGGAATGCAAGCCAGATCAGTTTCATGAATAATGATTTTATCGTCTTACAAGTCTTTACCATAAAGCACAATGAAACAAGAACCTTACTTAGCCCAAGGCCCCCAGCCAATAAACACTAAAACAGCAAATACCAACTGTAAGTAAGGTACGACATGCTGAAACTGTGAGATCAAGAGCACTAACTTTGAGAGCCAATAAATCAGCATTGTGATGAGTGACTATTAATCCAAGACAATGAATGCTTATCACAAACACAATTAGACACACTCTGGTCAGATCTGTCATTACCTCAACCCTTCAAGCCCCAAGTTGGGCACCAAAAAGTACTGTCATGGTTTAAGCCCAGCTGTAACTCAGAACCACGTAGCCACTCTCTCACTTCCCCCCTTCCTCCCCTCCACTCCCAGAGGGATGGGGAGGAGAATCAAAAGAACGAAACTCCCACAGGCTGAGATAAGAACAGTCCAGTAACTAAGGTATAACACAAATCACTACTGCTATCACCAATAATAATAAGAGAAATAACAAGGGGAGAGAATACAACCGCTCACCACCTGCCGACCGATACCCAGCCTGACCTAGCAGTGATTTAACCCTTCCTGGTCCCTGCCCCCCGTTTTTATATCCTGGGCATGATGTGCTGTGGTATGGAATACCTCTTTGGTCAGTTTGGGTCAGGTATCCTGTCTCCGCTTCCTCCCAGCTTTCCCTCCTCCCTGGCAGAGCATGAAACTCAAAGTCCTTGGTCAGAGTAAACATTACTAAGCAGCAACTAACAACATTGGTGTTACCAGCAATGTTCCCACGCCAAAAGTTAAAAAATACAGCACTGCACCAGCTTTGAAGAAGGAGAAAAATGACTGCTACTGCTGAACCCAGGACAGTCACTTCGATGAGCAGGAAAAGAAATTGTTTGCTCCCACAAGAAGCTTACACAAACACCACTGACAGGGCAATGACAAGCTGGCATCTTCCCTGTGAAACAGGGAACAGGACAATTTTACACTTCCTGGAGCAACAGTCCAAAGAGCAGAGGTTAGTGGGACAGCTTTCTTTCAGAGTACTGCAGCACAAACACAGGAAGAACATCTGGTCTAGGCTCACCCAAATTCAAAGAACAGTAAGTGGACAAAGCAAGTAAAACTGAAATGCAATCTCCTGGCCTGCTCCAACTGCCCTGCACATGCAGTTAACAGAGATGCGGCTAGCCATGACTCCTCTGGCAAAAAGATTCTCTCCGCCACTGAGAAGAATCCAGAGAAAGCAGCTCCAAAATCCCAGTCAAAGCCCAGCGCTGGTACTGCAGGGAAGAGACAACTTCTGCTAAAAAGCATGAGTATTACATGCCATACTGCAGTAGAGTTCTGTTGCTTAGGGGGTTTGTTTATCTTAATAAATTTCTGCTTCAGGTATCTAATGGACAGGTGCCTTTTCAATCATCCTTTCATTAAATGTGTACCTTTGTTAGCTACTAGAAAAAACAGGGACCAGCATGTTTATTTGAGCAACTGATAAGGACAGAAAAGCACACCATACAGTCCTTTGATTTCCAGTCTGAGCAATATCCTGAGTCTGAACACTTCACATGGGTATATTTCTCCCCTTCCTCCTCTAAACATGACATTCAGAACCCTAGAAATTATCGAACACAGAGCTAGTGTTAATTAGCCTCTCAGGAGCCAAATAGCATGGGCCCAGGGCAAATTTCTGGAGAAGCCTATTTCTTCTTTGGTGGATTTTGTGCCAATTCACAAGCTGCACAAAGAGTTTAATGTAAGGGTAGGACTCCATTTCAGCATGCACCCTGCTAGGTAATGCAGCCACTGCTACTTGAAGCATCACCCTATAGCTACACCAACACTGCTCAAGGAAAGGCCAAGTGTGGTCCAAAACAAGTCAGAGGGCAAGCCAACAGCTAAACAGAGTGGATGACAAGGGCTGTGGTCCTTATGATGATTTTGTGCACTGTTTTTACAGAATTGCCCTCTCAGGCTCCACAAAAGTCAGAGCACTCCAGCAAGTAACACCACCAAGTGCCTTACTGATGCACCCACTACTTCCCAAACAAGACCCCTTTCCAGCTTGCCATGAACCATCACCAGCCTCTCACCAAGGGCTCCACTACAAACATGCATGGAAGATGTCTACTGCCTTGACCTTTCCCATCCTCCACAATTCTGAGCAGGTACCTATATCCTACATAAAAGAGATATGTAGATATGTTTTCTCACATCCAGGCTTACTGTGACACAAGGTGAATATAAGGGCTATTCAAAACTGAGGGACATGAGGAGCAATACTTTAACTAAGGGGGAGGTGAAGAAACCTCCAATCTTTATCATTATTTCTAGAGACTGAAATATTTTTTTCAGTAATTTCTTGTTCTGTTTCTGTGCTTTGCCATCTCCTGAACTAGAAGTGCTGACCTATTCTCCCAACAAAAAACATTTCTCAGCCACTGAAATCCAAGAGATACCAGATCTCATGCATAGTCACATTATCACCACCTAGATGTAAATCCTCTGGTGTACCTCAGTGTTTTCCCCACAAAGAGGGAAGAAACAGCTCCTGAACAAAAGGAAAAAAAAAAAAAACAAAAACAACCAAACAAACCAAAACCAACAAAATCTCTTTATCAGGCAGCTTGTTTCTCTTCTCAGGGTCTGCATAGCAGAAAACAAGAAACAGACAAATTGAGGGACAGGGGCAAATGGAATCAGAAAGGTCAATGTAGGGAACAGACTAAGGAGATTTGGCAGCTGCCTCCAAAAGGGGACAGAAATGGCTCCAAATGGGATAACAGGACTCTCAGAGATGCAAAGAATAAATGCTGACTAGAGCTGCACATTAATACCTTAGTACCATGCATTTCTGCTCATGTTTGGACAATACTCTGAAGCCTAGGGAAAGGACTAATTTGAGCACAGCTAATCACTGGGATGAATCAGCTCACCAGTGTGCATTCTCCTTAGGGAGAGAAGAGAGAATTGGCAGAGGACAGTGCCACAGAAGACAGCAATAGGAGCAAACAGCTGCTGAGTTTGATGCAGGAGAAGTCTGTCATGTGGAAAATGTTTTGGTGCAGTGTTCTTGGCCAAAATCATCATCCCTAGCCAAGCGTATCCTACGGCATGTAAGAACAAGTACATTCCCTTTGGAAATCCAAGGATTTCCAACTCCAAAATGCTGAAACAGCAAAACCCAAGGCTTTTGCTATCGTACATGGAAGTAACAGCAAGACAGAAAACATCCTCTCTCACATGGCAAAGATCAGGGGAAACCTGTGTCAATACTGTTCTTTCAAGGATAGTATGAATCATGTGTATCCAAAAGTGATGAGTCTGTGACAGATCTACATCTTTATTTCAGGAAATATTAGTTTGAGGATAGTTTTTGCAGCAGTTTGAGGTCCATTGGCTTACAGTCTGCACTGTAAACTTCACTCTGTAACCTTTCATAAGACTAAATGCAAAATGGACTTCAAGTGTTTTTTATAAACTTGTTTAATAAAAACCTTTAAAAGTCTCCAGAGTAAAACAGAAGTGCAAACCCTAGGTAGGGTCACCATGGAGTCCAATGGACTTGCTGCAATTTTCAGAAGCAGCTCTCTTGCCTCTTCAGTGTATTGCAGAGGTTACTGCACCTCTTCTGCTAAATGAGGCTTCCACCTTTCCTCCTTCTGATTCTCCTCACAGACCAGTTCAAGCACCTGTAAAGCAGCCCTCAAGACTGCAGCGCCAAGCCCTGCCATGAACACACTCCCTACAGTCCTCCAGACTGCCATCCGCCTTAGAAAAACACTGCTTGGGGAATACAACCAGGGGAATGGCAAGCAACCCACTGCCCAGAGCAGCCATAGGGAAAAGTCCTTCTATAGTTCTCATTGGCAAAGATGTTGGAATGAGTTTAAGGATCCTGGCACCATGGACTCCTGCTAGTTAGCAAATTTCCAAAAAGTTTAGCACCAATTCTGCACTGACACATCAGAAAGCTTGGTTGGGAAAGAAAAGGCTCAAGGCTAATGGTTTTATCAGTGAACTCAAGACACTCTTGGAGCCACTGCCATATTAATGCACTTCAGCATACTGCCAAGCAGCTCTTTCCATCAAAAGTAGATGCTGCACTGGGAAGCAACAGATCAGGGGCAGTGATACATGAATAATCTCCAAGGCAGTGATGGCTATGCAGAGAGCCAGGCAGCCACGAACTATCACATCCATAAGTTCCTGTGCAGAGCTCCCCAGGACCAGCACCAGAGCTGCCAAGTTGAGCTTCAGCACACAGAGGCTGCACTCCACCAGCAACCACCTTTGTCCCACACAGTGATCTCCTCCAACCAGGGCATGCTCATTTCCATATGCAAAAAAGACTGAGCCACAAAGCAATGGTCCCGCCTTGCTGTCTGTCAGGAAACGAAGATGGAAACTCCAAATGAGAGAAGAATTGCAGGAACTGGTATTTGAGCTTGCACTCGCAGATGCCTATGACCTTAGAAAACCTTCCTATGGCACACTGGAAAGTGAACACCAGAGACCAAACAACAGGCAAGTGAAGAGCCCACATCTTGCTAATCTTGCAAAATCAAACTGCCATGCAAGCTTGTCGATACAGAGAGAGGTAGGTCAAAGCCATTGGGTGGACATGTTCTGGATTATTTCACGTTTATGGAAAATGTTATGCAAATACATGTCTGCACGGGAGTATTTATATGGAACAATCTTTATCTAAATATATTATCAGCACGTCATATGAAATTCTACCATCTGTACTAAAAAATAACCTGCACAACTTGAATTCTTTTGTCAACACACAAGATAAAGCTCCCCAGTACTCCTACCTGTAAGAGGAAGTCTTACAAATAAGCAACACTCTTTAAAGGGCTTTTTTTGGTTACAAGGATTTGATCAGCATCATCCTACCACACTCCCATTAAGTCACAGATCAGTTAAATTAGATCAATAATCAAAAGCAAAAGCTAGCTTCAGCTTTGGAGACCTTTATTTGTGCTTTAATGGGACAAAGAAATATTATGAACAAAACTGCATTTCATATTTTATTCAAGCAAACACTATTTTACCATTGGACTACTACAGACTCCCTACCAGCAACATTTTCAGGGACTAATAACAGCCCAACTCCAGGACTCTTATACAATCCACGCAAAGGCAAAGAACCATGTAATGAAAAATTACAGCCTCAAATGTCCATATGCTCCATGGGCTTTTCACACAATACTATCTATTCCACCATGCAATTTTTAGACTTTGAGGAACAAAAGCGGGTTTTGTATTCCTATGCCAGACTGAATGATCCTCTCCTTCCTCTGAAAAGAAGTGCTGCTCTCAGTTCTGCAGCACAGAGATAAAGATCTAACTTCAGCAAGTACTGCAAGTAACCTGACCTTTTAAATTTTGCTAATGTTTCACATGCGTCCCCATCAGCATACGAAAGGTTTACTTATTTGTTCTTTTCCTACATGGCATGAAAGAACTTTCAGTCTGTGTGAAAGATGATGCCTCTGGCACTCTCAGGGGGCCTCTTATTTATTGCTCACTGTAACTCCTTTCTTCTTTCTCCTGCTGGCAACTGGAGACTCCACCAGATTTCTGTGGTGACAAGTATTAGAAAAGACAATAAGTTATCTTCTGTTGCATCTCTGGACACCTGCTCTGAAAGACTCTTCTGTTCCTGCATGCTGCTATTTGAATACATGGATGACCTTTCCAAGGCAAGCAATGGTTTTCCTCAGAACAGGCTTGGTCTGACTGTCAAACTGAAGGCTGGAAAAAACGCACTCGCTCTCTTCAAATACCTTTCAGCACTACCTTTGAGAACTGAGAAATCAACCGCCTTCAAGACTTGTTTCAGTCCCTGCAAATTATAAAGCTTAAAGCAAATGAAGCCTTACTGTTGTAGTACACTCTGGCTACCTATAAAGATTTTAGTAATAGAGTCCTGCACACGACTCCTGCCGATTTTTCCCCCAGGTGACCAAAAGGAATAGTTTTCCCACAGAAGCCTTGACAGGCACTTGGAAAAGCAAAGAGGCACTGAGCCACTGAAAACAAAGGGAGAGCACTATGTACACAGCTCATTCCTGAGCCTAGTGAGCCTCACAACTTGGAGTCATGGCTTCCTCCAAAGCCAGCCTGAAGAGTAGAACCATCATAAAAGTCTTCCCAATATTGGCTCAATGTCTTTCAGAACAGTCAGTTTCTCTATCCAAAACATACACAAATTAGGTCCTGGGGGGTCCTCACCACTGCACAGGTTGCCCAGAGAAGCTGTAGCTGCCCCATCCTTAGCAGCATTGAAAGCCAGGTTGGAGGGGGCTTGGGGCAGCTTGGTCTAGTGGAAGATGTCCCTGCCTATGGCAGGAGATTGGAATTAGATGATCTTTAGGGTATCTTCCAAATCAAACCATCCTGTGATTCAGTGAAATGATGAAGAGGAAGACTGCACATCATCAGAAGCTGAGACAGTCCTTGAGCAAAGGGAATCAGAGCAGGTAAAGGAAATTCCATAGGAAAGGGAAGAGAAGAAACAAAGAGTGTACAAAGATGATGAAGACACAGGGTGGAGGTCCAGAAGCAGGACGGAAAAGGGGAGAAAAGAAAAACAACCCAGAGCCTTGCTGCAGCTGATACAAACAGGAGATGGGGTTGTCATGCATCTCACATCACTATGTCTAGTTCTGCCTTCAGTAGTTCAAGGATTATGTTTACAGAGTGATAAGTGTGCACGGCAGAGCTTCACAAACAAATTTCAACCACCAGAAAACAAACCTTCAGCAGGAGACTCAACAAGGAGAGCTCTTTCACATTTCAGGAAAAAAAACAAAACTAAACCAAACGAACAGAAACCCAAACAAATAAACAACGAACCACCACACATTTGATCACAGTCTAAGTCCCTGCATGGAAACAGGTTTTACAGCAGATTATGCCTCAGCTGCTGCAACCAAAGCCTGATAAACAATGGCCATCAGCTTCCGAATGAAACAAAAAATTCAGGTCACAAGCTATGTACTTCAGCAAAGATCCGCCAGCCACTGCAACAACTTATCAAGGACCAGGATAGTCTTCATGACTGACCATTTTCTAAATCAAGCCTGGAAGTTTTTCATGGAGGCAAGTTATAGTTTGCATACATTTATGAGATACAGGGTTAACCCTGATATAATTCCTACACCCTCAACTTTTGTCCCATGGCCTAAAATCCCAAGGGGTAGCTGTATGAAGGAGCTGGGGAACGAAAAAGGAGCAAGAAAAGAAAATAAGAGAAAGTACAGAAAAAGACATAGAGGGAAACAAATCATACTGATAATGAAGTAGAATGAATAAAAACACTTATGAACAGAAAGTCAAAGGAGGTACATAATGATTTCATTTATCTTTATTGAAGATGCATGGGAAGAAGGAAAGAAACAGAACAAGAAAAAACAATTCTGAGCAGGAGACTGGGGTAGAGATGGGGGAAGAAGAGGCCATGAGGGAAAAGACCTTTTTCTGTTTATTTCCTCCAATCGCTGAGTATTTCAACTGTGAGTCTTCCAAGTGCAAAATTCCCTGCACCACAAAACCCTGGTCCAGCTTGCTATGCAGTACTCTGACTGTTCTCACATTGTGTATGCAGTACACAGTGCCACATGACAGCCAGGAAAATGCAATAGCTAAAACATGCCCCCAGTCACACTCACAGACAGCCTTCTTCCAGGTGACAAATCCTTACACTTAGTGATCCCCTATCCAAGTGAAATGTGGAAGCAGATGCTCTTTAAAGTCACTCTATTCCTGCATGCTGCCTTGATCAATACAGCTGTGTTCATTTACTACTTGTTTCAAGCTCTATGACATGGTACAGCAGCGAAACTTTACCTGGATACCAGTTCTATGGGGGATCAGATGTGTGCAGGCATTGTGATCTATGCACAAGGAAAGGAGACACCAAGACACTCGGTATAGATACACAAAAGCACAGGAAAGAAAGGACTACCTAGCTGGACTCTTTTTGTTGGCTTTAAACAACTATACGACTGAGTAACAATAACCAAATTAAAAGGGTTTTCCATATAATGGTTCACATCTTTATAGTTAAGAGTAGCTGAGGTGGCAAGCTACAAAGGACAATCAAAGCATACTGACTGATTTGTTAGCCATGGAGGCTTTAAAGACTGGTTTGTCTCGCTTACAGTTCTACCACTGAAAGTAATTAGCCTCTCTGAACACAGCAAGAAAGTTTATTTAGGGCAGCACCACAGGCTTTTCTAACCTCTGCCAGGCATGGGATGGTAATTTGCTGGGGGGGGGGGGGGGGGGGGGAAGGGATCAATTCCCTCATCAGATCCAAGTTCACTTCTGTCTTTGCTCTAAAAATCACATTCAGCAAAACACACACAGAAACTTGTAAGTGGATAAACACTGCACAAAAGCTTACACTTGCTGCAACTGAGCACTATTGCAAGCAGAAAAAAACACACAGCAGCATACAAGTACTTAAAGAGTAGTGGGTAAAACTCGAACTCTGGGAAAATAAGCCTCCTGAAAGTCTTAGGGACACAGTGGGACTTGGTACATCCCCTTTCGCTTCCACCTACATTTATGTGTCATCCACACAGATTCTTCCACTGGAGATTTAAAAAACAAAACACACACAAAAAAACCCCACAGTAAACACATAGACATTTAAAGACAAGTCTGTCTCACCCCACCAATCAATCCCAAATAGTCTCCTTTACAACTTGTGTAATACCACACTGAATCAGCTCAGGGATCACCACGCTGCATTATGTAGTCCCAAGCAGTACTTGCTCTGGAGGTATCAGAAGGAAACAGAAAAAACCTTGTTAATGTATAGATATAGCTGAATGACTCCAAGAAAGGAGAGTAATTCTTCCTGAACACTGAAGACAGCTGGTAGTGTACTCACACACCCCACAGAAAGGCTTTTTAAACTGCATAGTCATAGATTTATTCCTTCTCATGAGTGTGCTTCGCGAGGCTTCCAGCCGCTCTGATCCTGGGAGCTCCATAACTCATGTTAAAGAGCATTCCTTTTTAATCTACCTACCGCTTTTCAGATTAATTTCACAGCATGATTTTTAAAATTTTAAAAATAAAGGGAAAAAAACACGCCCCATTTAACTGTATAAAACTACCACTGAACAAATAAGCCAGTTTTGTTTTGTTCTTTCCTCTGTACGAGTTTTCTAAACACAAGGAAGGGCAAAGGAAAAAGAGAGAAATCAACCATCAAATTCTGAGAAACCAGACTGTTAATTTTGTTTCTAAGTGACAGATCTGGGTCCTGCAGTCAGACTGTCTGCCTTCGAGTTCCAAGAAAGAGTCAATGGCACCTACATGTCAGAAGCCTGTTTTCACACCTCATCGTCAGCCTAAACACAGGGTTGTTTTCTCTCATTCTCATTTCCTAGATGCCACAAAAGGCTGAAATGGAACAGTAGAGCATTTCCTACCCTACTAAGAAACTAAAAGATTAATTAAAAAAAGTGAGATTCCTTTCTACATTATCACATTCATCTATTTTCACATATAATGGGAGGCAAAAACTGTCTCATTATCCTCACAGGGAACAGGAACTCACATGTAAAGACAATTTTTCCTAAGTGGATGAAAGATTTTTAAAAAAGGATTGCTGCTTGAAGAATACGGAACCCATAAAACAATAAGAACAAGCAAAGGTTACATTATTTACTGGCACATGGAAAATAGAATTCCACATTGACAAAACAACCTAAGTATAGCACATTCCATGGGAAATGGATTAAGACCTCACACACACTTCAGAAGACAAATTTAAGGGCATTAGAGCTTTTCTTTTATGAATTGCTGGCTTCAACACTGCCGCTCAGCACAATCATCACCTTAAAGTATTAAATCCCAGCCCACCTGAGCCTGCAGAGATGTGCAGAGCGTGTCTGGAGAAGAACAGCAAGTATATACTGACCACTCACCTCTTTCAAAGGTCCAGCCACAATCTCATGTTGCTTAAAATATAAATACCATTTGGAAAAGCCACATAATCAGGGTAAAGTGCACAGGTAAAACAAACATACAAATGCACTCTGGATCTCTGTGGCCAACCCTCACACTGAGAAATATTGTCACAGCCTTCAAGTTTTATCGATCAGCACAAGTCAGTATGAGCAGGTTTCTCTTTTGGAGTGCTTTTTGCAGTCAGGAGGAATGGTTATGATTTCTCACGAGGCATTTTCCCAGCTGCCAGGCTTGGCTTTTCAGTCCAGTGTCCTGCCCCACTGCCCAGCCCCAACCATAGCACTGCAAGGCTCTGCTGCCTCCTATCCAAGCTACACCCACCCCCACAAACACAGCCAAGGGTTTGTCACATCACAAAGCAGCGTTTGATTACAACTCTCAAACACAATTTGAGCTATTTAGAAAACACAAACTGTAGTAGTATTTAGCCATTCCATTATTACGTTCTAACATGCTGTCGAAAGAGTTTTTGCTTTCCAGCGTACATACTGGTGAATAGAATACATTTTCAACCATACACAAAACACTGGCTGACTTTTAAACAAAGAAAAATGGGTAAAAACAAGCACACTGTTAGCACTTTCTGAAATCAAATGCATTAAGTACAACTGCAACCAGCACTTGATGCCTTCCAAAGGAAAGGATGTTTGCTTTCAGCAGTGCAATAACCTGGATCATGACTTGAAATGCTAGTTACTACAAAGATGGGCATGAGCTGCTGAGGTGGAGGGAACTATTTATTACTAGACTTAAATCTCTGCCTATTGTTTGATTCTTAAAAACAGTCAACTATGCTCATGTCTCTTTCTTGGACATGGGAAAAAAAAAAAGCCCAAACAAAATAAAACCAACATAAAAAGAATATATGCTTAAAAAAACACAAACTCTTTTCTCCTTTCATTGAATGCCTTCCTTCCTAAAACGTGAAATATTTACCCCAAATATTAAACAGCTGAATCACATAGACCCTTTATGCACCTGCATACTAGAAGTCTTAATAAAAACTGACTGCTTACTGAACAAGTAATTTGCTTCACTTTAGATTTCTTACAGGCATTCAGACACCAAGAACAACATTCAGAGACTCCTTGAATCATACTCAAATTTGCACCATTGATGTGACTGCTTTCAGAGGCTGGACTTTCCCTTAGTATCCACACTACTCATTCTTTCCACAGCACTATTTCTAAGGCAGTTCTGCAACGATGGTCCAAAATGCTCTTCATGGATGACAATCAATGATGATGATTGATGAAAATAATAAAGCAGCTTCATTCAGGACACATGGGAATCTTGAAATCAAGAGGACTTACACATAAACCTGAGTGTTTTAGTGAATAACAGAGGGTTAGAAGGCACTGAGACAGAAGTAATTTTTGCTAGGGAATGATTTTACCCTTCACAGGACAAATATTTTTCCAAAGCTGGAAATCTCTGGAGGTGTCATCTTTTGTCTCTTCAGAACATCAAATTTATTGCAAAGTTCTAACATAGTGCTCCAATGCATTCATTAGTTTAGAAGTACTGTGTTAAAGAAAGTGGGAAACCAAGGAAACAAAAAATAAACTCTCACCATACCAATCACTACCTTAACAGTTTTGCCTTCACCACAGCAGAAGCATTCTATTTCATTAAACTGGATATGAAAGTGTGGTCCAGGAATAGGGAAGAAAGCAAGCAATCAGACACTACTTTGCTCAGAAACTATTTAATACATAATAAAAGTCTCGATCACCACTACTATGCTATCTGTGATGGCACACTACTCATACACTGACACACCTGAATTTTTGGAGTGTTAAATTCATGGAACATTGCTTAATTACAGATTATTCCAAGATCTTAATTTCAGAGAGATTGTAAAGAGCTTTACACCAATGAAATAACACCTTTGTGACAGTCAAATAATTTCAAACTGAATTAACACCGACCTATGGGCATATTCAACATCTTTCTCGGTGACATGGACAGCGGATCTGAGCGCGCTCTCAGCAAGTTTGCCAATGACACCAAGCTATGTGGTTTGGCTGACACACTGGAGGGAAGGAATGTCATCCAGAGGGACCTTGACACACTTGTAAGGTGGACTGATGAAGTTTAACCATGACAAGTGCAAGGTCTTACACATACGCCTGAGCAATCCCAGGCACTGCTACAGGTTGGACAGAGAAGAGATTCAGAGCAGCCCTGCTCAGAAGGACTTGGGGGTGTTGGTCGATGAAAACATGAACATGAGCCAGCTTCAGTGTGCACTCACAGCCCAGAAAGCCAAACATATCCTGGGCTGCATCAAAAGAAGCATGACCAGAAGGTCAAGGGAGGTGATCCTGCCCCTCTACTCTGCTTTTGTGAGACCCCACTTGGAGTGCTGTGTGCAGTTCTGCTGTCCTCAACATAAAAAGGACATGGAACTGTTGGAACAAGTCCAGAGGAGGGCCACGAGGATGATCAGGGGACTGGAGCACCTCCCATATGAAGACAGGATGATAGAGTAGGGGCTGTTCAGCCTGGAGAAGGCTGAGTGGAGACCTCATAGCAGCCTTTCAGGACCCGAAAAGGGCCTATAGGGATGCTGGGGAGGGAATCTTCATGAGGGACTGTAGTGAGAGGACAAGGGGTAATGGGTTCAAACTTAAACAGGGAAAGTTCAGATTGGATATAAGGAAGAAATTCTTTACTGTAAGGGTGGTGAGGCACGGGAATGGGTTGCCTAGGGTTGTTGTGAATGCTCCATCCCTTGGCAGTGTTCAAGGCTGGGCTGGTCAGAGCCTTGGGTGACATGGTTTAGTGGGAGATGTCCCAGCCCATGGCAGGGGTTTTGGAACTAGATGATCTTAAGGTCCTTTCCAACCCTAACTGTTCTATGATTCTGCAATTCTCAGAGTAAATATCTGGAATACTATGCATGGTATTGATCCAACAAATAACTGAAGAAACGTTTTGGACTAGAGACCATGAGAGAAAGAGGCATACTAAAAACTGATCTGCACAGAAGGCAGACAGAGGATAGCAGCATGAAAGGACTAAGCTTTCATGACGCATCAAGGGATGTACATCACTATGTCCCACTATCTATCTGTGATAGCAATTTCTCTATTTATAAAATAATAAATAAATAAATAGTAAAGTCAGGCCCCAATATGGAAGAGCACACATTACAAACTCAAAAAAACAGGTTTTAGGTATTAAATACATAAACTACTTGATACACACCCTTTTGGAAAGTGTTTCCTACCTGCACAGAGCTCGTACCCTTTTCTCCATGACCACTGCCATTACTGACGGGAATCACCATGACACCATGTACAAAGGTAAAGTAAGTATGTATTAAGAGTCCAAGTACTCCACCTTACTGTATTTTAATGTTTATTAACTCTACTCTACTCACTGGCAGTACTTCAAATTTCAAATTCATATTAGGAATGAAATAGGTCAACCCAAAAATATAGCCACAGTTGATCTACAAAAAAAACACTATGCCGAAAGGAAATGGTTTTGTTCTCCTTTGGGGTTTATTATTTTTGCCACTGTATTTCTTTTAGACAGTCAAAAGTACATTTAATACAAAACAGAATTTAGTATTCAGGAATCTGAAATGAAACCATGTCAGGCAAGCCAATTGTTGCTAACAGAAAAGATCACTAGTAAAAAGTAGTTTGAATACTTTCATTTTTCCAACTTTTACCAAGTGATGCCCAGCAACCAAAATACATCCATACAAAATAAATCAGCCTTGGCTAGAGTTTGACTTTCAACCTGATTATATTATTCTTCTCAAAACAGCTAGAAAGGCTGCATCGAGAACTGCCCAATATAACCAGGGTCTTTAGCAAGCTTACACAGCTGCCTCCACATGCAGAAACTATCACTTCCATCTCAAGAACAGAAAGCTGTCTATGCTGAGTTAACATCTGAACAAGTCTTAGGATCCCTACATAATTTAGGATTGCATCCAGACTTGAAGCTGGAAACTAGGACTCTTGAGAAAAAGAAGAGACGTTGCCTTCCCAAAAATTGAGCAGCAGTTCTTAAATGCCTGAGAGACGCCTTTCAGAGAGCAGTCCTAACCTCTTACCCCCTGACAAAGCCACAGAGAGCGCCTTAGTGGGGTATGGGGGGGACGAAGCAGCAGAAACAACCCCACAAGATCATGGGAGAAGAAATAAAGAAATTTGACCAACTGCATATTCAAGATGTGAAAGACAGATCCCAGGAAGCAGTAAGCAAGGCCAGCAGAGATGTGCTGTAGGAATTTGGAGCAAGCAGGCAACCGGAAGTCCAAAAATCAGTGGGTTGAAGAGATGAACCTTCACAGCCCCAGTAGCATCTCCCCTCTCCCTCTCTTCTATTTGTACCCAAACCCTTCCAAAAACCTGCTGGCTTAGTTTATAGCTGAAATAATGTGACCATCTACTCAATTACATTCAGGTCTGTTGGCTATCTACACAATGCACTCAGGAGTGAAGACCCACAGGCCCCACCCAAGGCAGATACGCTTACATAAACATAAATCCAAGGAAACCTAGGAATAGTTAAAGGCCTTTTTCATGCCCTTCATGCGTCTCCTCTTTCTCCTCCCTTCCCCAGTACATCTAGTATAGAAAAAAAGGTACGATGTACAATAAAAAAAACCTGATCCAATTACACTGGAAGTACAAAAATGAAATACACAAAGACTAAGTGTTGCTAGTACAATTACTTCATCTCTCATCCAACGCAGCATTAAATTTACCTGCTCATTACTGTAATTTGGCAACTGAATCAAATGCTTAAAAAGAGCTCTGACAAACCACACAATGAGTGGGACTGAACAAGGAAGAGGAGGAGGACGTGAGAAAGAAAACTGCACCAAGAGATCAAGATTAAGTTGGAGACGCACAAATTCACCTGCCTGAGAAGATCCACCCTCTCCTAGAGAGCATCTGGAAGCTGAAGTTTCATGCAAAAGCACGGTGGAGAAAAAAAAAAGTCCTGCTTTGTAACCAAGTTGCATGTGCTTGGCACCACCAGAACTCATTTAACAAAGCTGCTGTCAGATACCCTTGCGGAGAGAATCTGTATCGGTGCAGTGTGTTTTTATTTTGTACAACAATTATTCTCTGGTTTAGAAGCACATAGGTAATGAGTACTCACTAGTTATCCAGAGCAAACACGTATTGAAAGCGCAGGTACTGGCTTTCTGCTGTTTATACCCTCTGTTGTATATGTAATTCCACCAGATTCATGAACTCTGAACATTACATTAATTACAAAAGATGGAGTCTTCCAAGATACAAGGGCCATTTACCAAACAATAGCATCCAAAATAATTCTAACACACAGAATTCTACTTTAACACTCTTCTGGAATTAGAGAAGAAACGCAGCAGGACTCCCCTTTCATAAGAGCATATGGCATTTTAAAAAGCAGAGCATTACAAATTCCACCAACAGCTACTGAGTCATTCAATAGAGGCTGAAGTTATCTTCACTCTGTCTCTCCTACCAAAGCACATGCTCCATAGTGAGAGGAAGTCCAAAGTTCCTTGTGGTTACAAGGAAACAAGTTGTGTCTCATTTATATTAAGATAGATACACACTTTCAATGAGTTTTTCAGACAAAGATGATGACAGCTTAGCACTGCCAAGTTTACTCACTGCCCATTGCAGGAGAGAGAACACAAAGAACAAGAAGTTCCTTGTGCAGAGCATCCTAGATTGCCTGTGCTTTACCAACATGCAAAAACCATATGTCCTGACAAACCATTTTAGGCATACTACGCATAAAAGAAAACATTTCAGGAAGCTGAATGGTATTTCTTTTCTGTTCATACAGAGTGACAGACCATCACAGCCCATAAATTTTCTGGTACTTCGCCTCTAATACTTGCTAGCGAAGCATTTGCCAGTACAGGGAGCCAGGAACTTGACTCAGATTTTAATTCATTCGTTATCATTTTGCAAAACTACTTCAGCACCCACCAGCTTCATGCAATGGCTGCAATACCAAAAAGGCAAGCAGTCCTCTGTCGGAGAAAGAACCAGCACTTGCATTTAAATTCTGTGGGCACACATCAACTAGCCCCTGAATCAGGTTTAGCCAGCCTTTCAGCTTTTGTTTAGTGCCCTCCACACATTGCTGGTAGTTACTGCTTCTGGTCAGGATGACTCTAAGGTACTTTGGCTGGTCATCAGGAATTAATTCTCTGCAACAGAAATTCACTAAGAGCCAAATGTCTGAAAAAATAGCAAACCAAAGGAAACAGGCACCATGCTCTTTCCCGTAGCTGGGTTCAGGCTTCAGTTTTGGGTCTGTCTCTAAAGTAAACATCTTTAAGGCTTTGCTCCACCTTCTGCACGGAACCTACATGGAAATGAATTCACCGCAAGCGAATTATTTCACACACTTAAAAGAAGAAGATATGAAGCAGCCACTAATTAAAAGGACCCCTGTCAGAAAAGCAAAAATACCAATATATCCTTGCTGAGGTCAGCCTGATGCATAGATTGAGCAATGTTGCCCTGTGCTGGAATTCACAGCACGCAAGGCTTCCAGAGTGGAGCAGGCTTGGAGCACGAGTCTCTACCAAAATAAAACTGCAGTGTGCACAGCTGAAGAGGGTTTCAAGAGGACACCTAACCCAGCTGTCTCCAATGTTTGATAGCCAAGCTTCTCCAATACCTTTAACTTATTTTCATCTTGATTACTTGCCCCCCCAACCACCTCCCTCCCACATGTTTTTTACACAGCAACTGAAGGAACGAGTAGGACAGCCAGAACTTCTGTTCTCTGTATCCTTCCTGCCCCTTGTCCACATCTTGTAAGGGTGCATTTCCCATCAGGAATCCAGCTCTCTGGTTCCCAATGCAGGAGCACCAAAACCCAACCCTTCCCATGGGCATCTGCCAGGATCTTTTCTTTTTGAATTCTTTCCAGCAACTGAAATCTCACAACTCTCATTTGGCAACAGAAAGCTTTTTCCAAAGCTTTCTATCTCTTCCTTCTGCATCTTAAATCCACAACTTCTTGTCCTCTCTACAGCCGTCACAGAGAGCAGCAGTTCATTCCCTTCTCCTGCAGCAAGCTTTCAGGTATTCTCTATGCAAACAAATTTTCATTCTGTAAACCTTCCTTTTGGTACTGTTTTCTAGATATACATGTGAATTTTTTCACTCAAGTTTTTTTACAGCTTTGTCCACAGAAAAAGATGTTTCTTAAAAGGTGACGCTTTCAGTAGCATACCGTAGCCCAGCTCATGCCCAGTAGAATCATTCTGCAGGAGCACATATGCATTCCAGCCTAGTGTGCACGTATCCCCACCTACTGAACTTGCTCTTTACTTTAGGGGTCAGAGAAGGGAAAGGTTTGGGGTTGGGGTTTTGGAGGAGTTTGGCTGGTTGGTTTGTTGTTTTTTTTCGCAACCACTTAAGAGTGACTCACATTGAAGTCTGCGAACTGCTGAGTGGAAGCATTACATTTTTGGTTATTATCAAAAAAGGTATTTGGTAGGAATACAGGCAAGCCCAGGGCTAGCTTTCCCCTTAGATGTTTTGCCAAACTGGCTGTGCTAATGAGTAGTATTAAAGAAGAGACTCCATCATAAATCCAGAGGTACAAATTAACGCAGGCAATGATATCACAAAAAAATGAGGCTGGTCTGTACAACCTGGTTAATCTTATTCTAAGAGAGGGACTAGGAGTACCAGCAAGCAGGCTCCTCCCTTCCAGACTAAATTGCAGTCCCACTAGAAAAGATGCTGCCAACATTTATCAGTGTTGATATTCCTATTGCACTGGGGAGGAGCAAGGAGCCAACTAGATAGGAGGTAAGCAGCCAGTTTTATCTGCCCTGTGACAAAATGCCCTCACCGAGGAGTACTCCACTATTCCACTAGTTCCCACGCTGCTCAGAAGAAACCTGAACACACAGAGAAAAGGAAATAAAAGGATGTCACGTTCTTTTGCTATAGAGAAAGGTACAGCAAAATACACTACCTGAATGAAGTAAGGCTCAAAGTGGGTTGCATGCAGCAGGTGTGTGATGATGAGCACTGACTGTTTTTTAGTGTGAAATATAACCAAGGTGACACTGTCAATGGCAGTTCTTCAGATAAACAGCAAAAAACTTTTTTTCTAGAAAAGTTAGTGATACTTTTGGGTTCTGGAAAGGTACAAAACCTGCTTTCCAAGCTATTACATAAAATTCCCTTTAATATCACCACTACCTTGGTCAGCTCTCTTTCTCTAGTATGATATTGCTGCTGAAAAGCCAATCCACTACACTCCAGCAGTGTACTGGAGTATACCATAAAAAACCTACAGTACACAAACTGAAATGCAAATTTTCAGCCAGGAAAGGTTTTCGTTATTGGTAAGTTGCTAGCAAAAGCTTATAAATTAAGAAAAAGTACAATCAAGTGGACTTTGCTGTAGGCACAGCTGCACACAGGACAGCTTGTTAGCAGTATACATCTAACAGCATAAGCATACATATGTCTTAAATGGACATATCTTCATTCTAAGACTATATGCTACAAAGCCCTTTCCCATTAGTTAAGTTAAGCCCCTCGATTCCCAGCCACAGCTACAGCTGCAACAGGCAAGCTGAAGCGATGCCATTTGTAACCAGCTGTCATTTCAAGTGCAAGGCTGAATGCCCTTTCAGGGCTGAGTTGGACCCAGGCTGCAAGCAAGCAAGTCTGTACCAGGTCAGAACCAAGGTCCATCCCCATCTCACTACATGTCCCCAGCAACAGCAGAGACAATGGCCAGGGAAGGGAGAGAACCGGGGCAAGCATACTGTGCCTAACCTCCCAATGTCTAGCAATTTGCAGCCAAGACACTCCTCAAGGTAGAAGGAACACAGCTATCTTCAAAGTTCAGCTTAAGACACACTGCCCTAACGTTAGGAAATGAATGCAAACTCAAGCCTTTCAGAGCAGGCAGAGGGAGGGTGCTTGTTTAGTGTTTTCTGGTGAGTATTTCGACAGGAAAGCCTGAAAGGAATCCAGCAGCATTTGGCAGTGACAGGTTTCATACCATCACAGAAAGATGTTGGGATAAAACATAACTTGGAGAGTTAAGTTAGCCAGGCCAGTTTCCATCATGAAAACCAGTACACTTTGAAAGGACAAAAAGCAAACTGCACTACTCAAAGTACATCATATTTCAGATTACTCCATCTTAATTCTTAGGAGAGGACATGTAACCACCCTTGCCACAGAGCCAGATCTGCATGAAACATCTCCATTTAAGTAGTTCTCCTCTCCAGAGACAACAGTGACACCACATACAAATTCAACATGAAAAATATTGACAAGTTTCAGAACAGTTAGCTATGCGCAGAGGCTGCTAAAAGGCATGGCACTGTCCCACTGCCATGGGTTAGCCAGTAAAGCAAAAGACAAGATAAAAACTTCAAAACACAAAACACAAAGAACCAACTCAATCCTATGATCCAAGTGATGGGAATATTTCACTGAAAATGGGGGGTGCCAGTAATCAGTAAGGATCTGGAATCTGGCCCAAATTCCCACAGCTGCTTGTAATTAAAACTAAAGGTACTTTACAGGAAAAGTGAATTTAGAAAAAAAAAAAAAAATAAAGCCTTGAAATAGAGAGGACAGACTCATCTTCCCTGGGAAGAGAAGGGCTCCAACCCTCTGAGCAACCCCAGGAAGCTGTTTGAAGGCGTCTCTCTCTGCTGTGACCACCAGAAGCCCACTGCTCAGCTGGCATGGGTGGTTTGGGTTATGGCATCTTCACGGTCCTCAAGGAATTAAAACCTTCCTTTCCCCTTGGTTTCAGCCCTCTCACAACTCAAAGCAGAGGCTGGCTATATGGTTAATAATGCAAAGGCCATAGGCATCAACTGGAGGTGAGAGAAGTTCAGCTCAGACACACTGGTAGTGATCCCAAGACTGCGACAAGACATTTGGAGCTAGGATACCCCCATAAAAGTACACACTGTGCAGCATAATCAATCAATCACAACTGCATCTGGGAGATGAATGCTTGCATTAGACATTAAATTAGCATATATCAACCATATAGCCACGCGTCTCTGCTCAGTCGGGAGGAGAAACAACGCTCATACTGAAACCCAATGGAAGGCAACCAGTAAGGTTAATACATTTAAAAACCCACCTTTATCAAATAAGCTGATTATAGCTGTGTTATTTAATGGTGTGGCAGCTGTTCTCAAAATTTGGGTCGATAAGCAGTCTAGCCTTTACTACTACCAGGAACGTGAAAGCTGACCCAGCAGGAGAAGACTGAAAACTGGTAACACTAAACCATCATATGAATTATATTAAAAGGAAAGAAAGGTTTATTTTGAACCAGCACATAATGCACACATTTCCACCATCCTGTTCTCCTGAAAAGACCAAATCTGCATTTGAAGTACTGACAGCTTCAAATCTTTACGGGAAAAAAAGCTGTCTTTGTACAGAGTCAAGCTTAGGCAAGTCTTGCAACAGTAATTACAGACACTGCCTCCCCAAGCCATCTGCTGTGGCATTTATAACTCCCGGAAGGGCAGCCAGCAGAGCTGGTGGAAGAGACACACATGTCCCAGCAATCAAAGCCAGGCTTCTCAGAAAAGCTGTGGTGCTGGTCTGACCCTAACAGGAACTTACATCCTGGTTATCCAGACCTCCTTCAGATTCCAGATAGTACTGATGTTCACATACCAAAGGGAACAGCTGGGTATGCAGATTTGTCAGATCAAAGGGAGTTAGGAGCCCAATCTCAAGGCAACTTGTAACCCTGGCAAGAGCCCAGCTGGAAGAGTTTGACCAGGACCTCATCCGAAAAATGAACAAACTTGTGCTCTAACTTGTGCTCTGAAGTCAGTGAAGCAGCTCAACTTTCACATGTGGACAGACTGTAGACACCAGCACAGCCAATAGCTCTGCATCTCTTCTCCAAGAAGTGATGCCTGTAACAAGAGCAGAATAATTCAGAACAAGCTAAGTTCATCCTTTATGAGGATGCATAGGGTCCAGCCTGATGTACTCATCTACCCAGTGACAACCACTGCATCTGCCAAATGTTTTCATCAGCAAACCACAGCTAGCAGAACAGCTGTAAAGACAGGCTCACCCACCGCTTACTCATGCAGCCACAAGTTTTAGCAGTGGGCCAAGCTGCAGGTACTTTGAAAATCCAGCCTTCACAGTACAGCTGGAAACAATGCCGACTGTTTTGCCATCCATAAAACATTACAATACTCACTTCATTGGGTTATCACAAGGATGATTTAACATCTCTGAAGAGCTTTGAAGAAAAAACAGTGGCTATTATTCTGAGTACCATAGAATTTGGAAAGATCTCACATGAATTCTGCACGATCATGCATGTGTGACAGCTTCAGCACCAGTAGATTATTTTCCCTCACAAAAAAAGCCTCCTAATAGCTCATTTGCTCTGGGCAACACTTTATTCAGAAATGTATTTTGATTTGCCTGTTAATATACCCTAAATTGCCATCAACTTTGACTATTTAATGAACAGATTCAGGTGTTGTTTCTAGTCTCTCTTAATTACAGGAAACATTGCATTTTTGACAAAGAACTCAGTTTAGGCTGTCAGGGCTCCCAACCAGCACACTGCAATTACCTAAGTAATGTTAACACACAAGAACAACAGGGGGGGAAAAAAACAACTAAAAATTTCACTGAAATCCCATTTCCTCTACAGGAAATGAGAAAGTCTGCCTGCATGGAGAAGACATGCTACACACAGAAAGAGGCCAACGTCATACTGCATATGCCTGACTATTAAAGAGCTCTCAACACTAATGCAGAAACTTTATAAAGATTTTGATTAGGTTTGCTTTTACTTTTTCCTCATGAATATGCAACTACACAGGAGGTGCTGCTGGATTCTAAGTGACTGCCATACACTTGGGTCTACCTCTTCTGAAAGGAAAACTTC
The DNA here is from genome assembly GCA_032466535.1 of Forpus xanthops. Classification (NCBI taxonomy): domain Eukaryota; kingdom Metazoa; phylum Chordata; class Aves; order Psittaciformes; family Psittacidae; genus Forpus; species Forpus xanthops. Next base: position 24,061 of record JASSUY010022032.1, read on the forward strand.
TACCACTTCATTCCAAATGTATACGGAATCTATATGCCTTTTCATTCTCATAAAACATAAATAGCTCAACATCTACTCCAAGGATAAGCATTTTCTTTTTTTTTTCTGAGCACTCACACACTACAGCAGTAGTCACAATTAGGCAACAAGGATGTACCCCGAGTGAAGACAGATCTGGCTGAGAGAACTAACATTTCCACTACATAAATCTTCAGAGGCTCTCTAAGCTCTTTGGGACATAGACCACATCTTTTATTTGGAAAGCAAACACCGAATTACTGATACTACTGCAAGATAAACAACAGTATTAGGACTAGCCAGTACAGCAGCTTTTATTCCCTATCCAACACATGACAGAAAGTTTCTTCTCTTTATTTCACCCTAGCTCTCCACCAAGAAACTGGCACCAATGGGTGCACAAAAAAAATGCAGCATTGCAGTACCAATCCTCACAAAACCTAGGTCCCAAGTTCCCCAGATCCCAGGGGAAGAGGCACCACAAAATTATGTTCCTGCTCTCCCTATGAAATACATGAAGGACATTGCATGCCTGGGAATAAGCAAAGTGGGTGGGGAGAAGGCAGAGAAGGCAACAAGGGCACCTGGGCTATTTGGCCAATAGCACACAGCAAGGAGATGTACCGTCGATCCCAGCTTTTCCTCAGTTTATGTCTCGCAGAGATCAACAACTAAAGGAGAAAGTTCGGAGTGCCAACACTATATTGACCTCCTCATAAAAGACCAGCATGAAGCAGAAAGGCAAGACTGATTGACTCCCTTGAACATTAGCCTGACAGGCAGCATCCTCTCATAGTTTGATCTGTGTGTATTTTCTATATAGCTTTTCTTGCCTTTTCCCTGGCAGGTACCATAACCTCCACCCAGGACTTCCTTGGTAAAGTGCGAGGGTACCCTGGCACAGCCAGACACCACACTCTCATCCTAAAACTGTTTGGGTTTTGCGTGGGTTTACAGGAAAAAGAAAAGCTGCTGTGGTACTTGGTTCCTTTTTACAACACTTAATACCTGTTTGGTTGAGGACAAGTACCCAAGCCTCCTCCTTCCCAAGACACATGTCCTATCTACTAAACTGCACAGTTCTGCTGTCTGTTCCATGCAAGGCTAGACAGCCACAGATAAAGACACAGCAGAAGGAGGTGCTATTGTGAAGGACCAGATCCAAAAGTAACATCCTAGACTGATCTTTACAAAAGAGACAAGCATTTCTTTCATTTTTGCTATTATGTGTGTGTAATAGCTCTAAATGCCCAGGGTCTCATCACTATCATGCCTTGCACCCTCCTAAATGTGTCAAAGCTCAGAAGCACAAGGAAATTTTACACATAAATAGTATGTACTCACTGATTTTAGCAGCACTAAAAAAGAAAAAAAGCAAGCAAGGGTTTGCTTCCTTCTTAACCAATTTGAAATTTGGACTTCTGCAATGAAACAAAACAGGCAGCAGAGATCCATAGTTTGGTGCTCCAGCAAATTAAACAGTCCCTAGAATATATTGGTTATACCTGCAAGAGCCTGTGTCCTAGTGATAACTGGTCCCCAATTTAGGTGGCAACTCACTCCTGGAATCCTGGCATGATCATGCATCAGATGGCAAACTGGTTTTCATGTAACGCATTTATCACATTTAAGAGTATCTCCACAGAGCACACCACAGAAGCCTTGGGATTAGTGCTTCTTTGTTAAATTTTATGTTGGTTAGTATAACAGGCAAAAAAAGAAATGCGGATAATGCCTTCTAATGCCTCTCGATTCCCTTCCTTTCAGTCTGACTTATAACGGCGGTATCAATTCCTTATTAAGAGCTACCCACAAGCTAAAGTTCCCTGGTATTAGCCCGAAACACAAGCAAAGACAGACAATCCTTATTACTAGCGGCTCATCACCAGAAGGTAATGGAACAGTCTGAGATATAGGTACTTTCTGGGTTCACTTTGCTTTTTTGTCATTTCTTTTGTTCTTTATCTCGCAATACTCAAGATAGCGATTACTTAGTCACTAGTTCTTTGTTCGGGCACTACTATAAACACAGTTATCAAGCACGTACCAATATTCAATATTAAAACTAAAAGAAAAAAGAATATTGAAAGAACAGAAAGTTTTTAGCCTTTACAGATGATAGCTACATTTCTTTGTCAGTACCTTGGCCACTCCTATCAAGAATTATGTTCTCATAAGCTAGAGGAGCAAGACTGATGCTGGGCTGCATCAAAACAAGTATGACTAGCAGGTCAAAGGATGTGATTCTGCCCTTCTACTCTGCTCTTGTAAGACTACACCTGCAGTACTGCGTTCAGCTCTGGGACCCCAAACACAAGAGGGACATGGACTTGTTGGAGCAAGTCCAGAGAAGGCCACAAAGACACTTAGAGGGCTGGAGCACTTCTGCTACAGAGACAGGCTGACAGAGCTGGGGCTGTTCAGCCTGGAGAAGAGAAAGCTCCAGGCAGATCTTAGAGCAGCTTCCAGTACCTAAAGGGGGCCTACAAGAAATCTCGAGAGGGACTTTTTACAAGGGCATGGAGGGACAGAACAAGAGGGAATGGCTTCAAGCTGACAGAAGGGTAGATTTAGGTTAGATATAATGAAGAACTTCTTTACTGAGAGGGTTAAGAGGCACTGGCATAGGCTGCCCAGAGAAACTGTTCCTGTGTCATCCCTGGAAGTCTTCAAGGCCAAACTGGATGGGACTTTGAACAACTTGGTCAAGAAGAAGGTGCCCCTGCCCATGGCAGGGGAGTGGAACTAGATGATTTTTAAGGTCCCTTCCAACCCAAACCATTTTGTGATTCTATGAATGCAAACATTCTTGTGGTTTATTTGTATTTGCAGAAAGCATAGAAGCAGCCTACCATAATTTATGGCTGTCATAAGTTTAGTGTAGGTGAACTTATTACAGCAACACTTTATTCACACCAGTCACCCACAAAAGGTAAGCCCCAAATCCAATTATTCCATAACAGTTTTATAAGTAAACAAAACGCCATTTAGGATTTGAAAACAATGCATCTTTCTGAAAACAGAGGCAGGAAAAAAAAAAAAAAACAAACCAACCCAAGAAAGCAGTACAGGGCTATGCAATAGTTTCATTTTGTAAGAAGATTAACACAGAGCAGAAATCTTTGGCTCTGGCTGGGTGTCATGGGTTCAGCAGCAACAGTCATTTTTCTCCTTTAAGTAGTAGCCAGTGCAGCTGAACCCATGACACTGGGAAAAGAACGTACACTTGATGCTAGGAGAGAGTTCCCTGTAGGTGGAATTTGTCGTGTTTGTTAATGCACCTGTGCAGCGATAAAAGAAATCACACGGGGAAGAAGAAAGAGCATCCTCACTTCTGTCCAGCATTAACTGAACTCAAGCCCATTCCGATTTCAGCATTTGTCAGGGACATCGTGCGCACCCTCGCCTGAGCTATCTGCTGTGTGTTGCTGAACTGCAGCACAAAGTTTTGATAAGCAGTCCTGCCATTTTAATCATGCTCAGCAGGGACAAGCTGGTCAGGTGTTTTTCCTGCGCTTGTTGAATTCAAGCTATATTTGGAGACCAACTGTTCTCTACCCTGCTTTCTCCAATTAAGCATGTGCATAAGGGTGGAGAGGTGAAGGTGGAAATTAAGAGAAAGAGATAATGAGACTTTCTTGGAGTACATAAGGCTGCTCTTAAAAAAAGGCTGAAGAAAAGATACTGAAATGTAGTGCACATAATTTTAATTGCAAAGATTCAGTAACAACAGATGTGAAAGGGAACAAGACCGGAGCACACAGAAGGGAATCAAAAGCTAAGGCTGTTCTGAAAGTTACAGGAAAAGACGAGAGCATTTACATTTAGACTCCAAGGGCCAGAACAAGGATCTCTAACAGTCCAACATTCACCACAGCAAAGGAAGTTCACGGCAGGTTACAACAAAAAAACTTCCTTGTAACTTAATCATCTCATATACAGCTGTGGTCTTGATAGAAAAATGAATTGAAACCATCTGGGTTTGCATGGGAAAAAAATAAATGAACGTGATTATGTTGAACTTCACCCAAAGGAGCTGCAGTTCAAGCAAAGAGCTTTGAGTGAACACCATCACTGCAAAAGAAACACTGCCAGGACAAGTGGAGAGTTCACCACTTCACTCCCAAACATACTTGTAAGTATCAGCAATTCACTAATGGCAAACATGCATTATTTGACTCCAGCCTACCTCCCTTAGAGCAGGAGAGTGGGATAAAGGCCATGAAGTTTATTTTGGACTTGAAATTAATGAGTTTTATGACATGATGAGCTAATGAGACTATTATTGCTTTGAAAAAGGAGCTGCAAAATTACTGCAATCTCTGCCACTTTCCTTTCTTGTTTCACACCCTCTCTCTCCCTGATCAACGAGGCAAGATGAAGATCCAAAGCGCAAAACACAAACAGCAAAAACCACGTACATATGTGACATCAAATAAGTAAGAGTCTCAACACAAAACTCCCCTTAGTATACAATCTATTTAATATAAGAGGATAATCAATGTGCTCATCGATATAGATGCTTACACGTTAGGTTAGCAGCTCATTAAACCCATCAGCATCATCTGAACGGAATCCGCGCACAACTGCATCCTACTTGGTTGCCGCTCTCAGATCGACACGGATTGCTCTTCTCCATTTTGCGCTCACCAGCCGCGCACCCGGGTACAGCCCGGCCCTTCGGAAACGGGCTTTCCGTCTGTTATTTCTTTTTGCTTCTTTTTTGTTTCAAACCACTCTCCCACTTTCCGCCGATCCTGCTCCCCACCCTCCCCTCACGCTCGGCGCAGAGCCCAGCTGCTATCCTCCCAGCGGCAGGTCGCCAGCCAGCGCCTCCGTCCCTCCGCACCCCGCGGATGATGTCCATCACCCCCCGGCAGTCCATTCCAGCCGGGGCCCGGACGCTCCGGCAGGACCATTGTGCCCATCCCCGCACCGCCGCCACCCCCCGGCCCCGGTACCCCCCGACTCCAGGCCCAGCCGGCACACAAAGAGCTGTAGCGCCGGCGGCACCGGCACCGTGGCCACCGGACCGAGCCGGGCCGGGCCCG
>JASSUY010022039.1:2280-12335 GCA_032466535.1 Forpus xanthops
TTTTTTTTGTTTTTTTTTTTTATTTTTTTTTTTTTTTTTTTTTTTTTTTTATAAGAATGTCACGGAAAAGAAACAACAATTTTATTGTGAGAACTCCTTTACTGTATAAATAGATATATATCTTTTCCTATATAGACATATATACATAGGATGTCTGGGAAAGCATAGTGTCAGCTAGATTTACTACAGGAAGAAGAAGAGGGAATGCCAAGGGCAACTACTTGTACTCTCTGGTAATAAAGAATAAGTATAAAAAATGTCTATATGGAAAACATCCAGTGCTCCTTGTTTTCATAACTACTGCCAAACACTGACTTGGTGGGCTGAAGTTTCTGCTGCAGCATTCCTTATCCAGAGAACTGTGGTGCAGTTTTTTAACCTCATTTTGCTTGTTCTTTGTAATGTATTAAAATGTACCTGCAGCAAATCAGCTTATGCCTTCCATGAAAATGTGATAGGCTGAGCAGCTTTACAACTTGCCCTTTCATGTCATCCAATATTCGTTGATTATATCCAGCATGGAGAGGGAAACAGCAGTGATCTGCATCTTGTGCTTTGGGCAGTCTGCCTGCAGTGTCCTCCCTTTTCTCCTTCACAAAACATCCATCTGGCAGTGCATGTTTCTACAGTAAATGTTGTGTATGCTGCAGTGTTTTTTCACAACAAACTTAGTTCTCTTTTCCCTTTCATGTCTTAACACATTATTTTTAAGCCTGAAATAAAAGATTACTTAAACAGGGCTTAATATATTGACACAGTAGGATTTTCTTTTGAAATGCTGTTGCAAACTGCATGGTCTGTATGGCTCTTACAGGGAGATAAGAGATATAGTTGAAGACTGCTTTGCCTTGAATTGAAAGTGATCTTTTAACAGGGCTGATAATCTGCTTTCTCAACTAGAGTATGAGAAGGAGTGTCAGAAGTAAAGAAGTTGTTGCAGAGGCATAAGGCACAGTTTAGAAATTCCTGAACTTCTGCTTGGATTACCCAGGCTGACAACCTGAATGCTTGGGCTGAAAGTGATGGAGTGATAAGATTCTAAGTGAAGTCATTAATTCACTGTCTGTGGGTATGGTTTAGAATGTCACTCAAATGACTGAAAGTAGCTTGTCCTGGGAATTCTACTTGGACTAATATATGTATTGTGGAGTTTTATTGTGCTGTTAGGTATTAGATGTCTGTGTAGCTTGCTGAAACCATGGCCTGATAATATCTAATATTCTGTAGAATAAATCTAAATAACTCAAGATTTTTAGCTAAAGGCCTACTACAGGGTAGTACTGTTGCTTCTTTTAATTATTCTGCCAGTTCTCTATCTCTTTTCTGCATAGAAGATTCTCTATTATTAAAAGTACAGTAGCATCTTTATTAAAAAAAAAAAAAAAAGAAAACAAAACAAAAAGGAAGTCTGACTAAGTTCAGGGACAGATCAGCTTACCTAGTAACTTCTTTCTGTGTGCCAAATCCCTGCATTCATTCCCTTTTTGCATGCTGACTGTATTCTTAAATTGCACTCCCACAACTGCTGGTAGATGATCCTTTCTCAGCATTGTGACTGGTAGAGTAGCTGCCTTTGTAGATCTGTCAGCGTGCTTATCACAGAAAGGTACCTGTATGGCTTTCCTGATTAGAAGCAGCTTAAAACATTTACTAAGTTACACTAAAAAATTTTGAAGCATTTGCCAATTGTATGTTCGGTTATGTCAAACAGAATTTTGTGTTAGAATGAGAACAAATAGTTCTTTGCAAGCATCAGCTCTATTTCTTGTCTTGATGCCAATTCTCTGCAAAATAATGATACAGTGAAGAAATGTGCTGTGAGCTGACTATTATTTGTAAGAATATTTTTTTCTCAGATTGCAGGCAGAGTTGCTGATGAAAGAGGTGCAGTGTTGGGGCATGAAGTTGGATATTGTATTCGGTTTGATGACTGCACGGATTCACAAGCTACAAGAATTAAGGTGAAACATGAACAGTGTGTCGTTACTCTGAAAGGGTTAGCTGAAACTCTCCAAGTACTTTTACAAAATTAATGAGAGCCTTATGATGCCCAGTAAAGGGAATACATACATTGCAGTTTTCCAGGTGGGTATTCTGAAAGTGTGCTTGGAAAGGCTGTGGCTATCCAAACCTTACTAAAGCGTGTACGTGTTCTTTTCTGCTAGATTGGCAGCCACCAATGTGAAATTAAAGGGGGATATTATCAGATATTGGTACAGTGCTAGTGTGACCTGATGTGTCAAAGTCATAGGGAAAGGCTGCAGTGAATCACAGCTGAAGTATCTTCACTACCCTAAAAATAGATTTTGGTTAAAAGTACTGATACAACATGAGATGAGTAGGCTGAGTGCAATGTGATGTGGATTCAATAGTAAGCTTTGCAGCTGTTCTTCAGTGCTGTGAGCAATATTAATGTTGCTTGTGTTGGTACAGATGAGAGTTTGCTTATGCTGGAACAGCAAAAATGATGAATGAGACAATTTACTTAGATTTCTGATTTCTGTGGCTAGTAGCCCTTTTAAAAGCAGAAGAACTGGAGATGCTTGTTCATTAAATGCAGCTGAAATCTTCAGGGTTTTTTTTTTTGTTTTTTTTTGTTTTTGCCTTTTTTTTTTTTTTTTTTTTTTTTTTTTTTTGAGTGTGATGATTAATCATTTGGAGTTGGAAATCTGGAGTTTTTCATCTTGGACACCAGTTCTTGCCTAATTCAAGGCCACATTTGGAACGCCAGGTCAAACTATTGATGACTACGTAAAGCTGGTTGGGTTTCCATGGGCTAGTAGGAAGTATTAAATTTAAATGTTGCATTTTGTTGACATGTGAAGGTTTGTATTCTGGTCAGATATTACATGATCTACTTTGACAGGGTCAATAGTCCATTGACATGCGGGATGTTACTGGTAGAGCTGATTTAGCTATGTTACAGACATCAGTGAAGAAACTTCTATTGACACATTCCAGTGCTGTCAACCTGTTATTTTATTTTTTAATACAAATATAGCTTAAATACTGATTAGAAACTAGTCAGTCTGATCACTTCTGGGTTAGCATTCAGAAATACAGGAAGCTGGGAGGAAGCAGAGACAGGACAACTGACTCAAACTAACCAAAGGGGTATTCCATACCACAGCATGTCATGCCCAGTATAGAAACTGGGGGGAGTCGCCCAGAAGGCCTAGATTGCTGCTGTGGTCGGGTTGGTTATCAGTTGGTTGGTGCTGAGCAATTGTATTGTGCATACTTGTGTTTACTGTTTTGTTTTTTTTTTTTCATATTCCCTCTAAGTTTCATATCCTCTCCCCTTGTTTTTTCCCTTATCACTATTATTATTAATGGTAATAGTAGTATTTTTTGCATTATGCTTTAGTTACTCGACTGTTCTTATCTCAACCTGTGAGGTTTACATTCTTTGGATTCTCCTTCCCATTCCTCCAGGAGTGGGGTTGGAACAAGAGGGGAAGTGAGCGCATGGCTCTGGGGTTCTGAGTTACTAGCTGGGCTTAACCATGACAAGAATCTGTAAAAATCACATGGCTAATTAAAACTACTTGGTGGGTTTTGTGTACATTTTTCTTTGCATTCACTTTTAGTTTCTCACTGATGGTATGCTGGTGAGGGAGATGATGGCTGATCCTTTACTAACAAGATACAGGTAAGGAGCCATGGAATGAATGCTTGCTGAAGTGTAATTTGATAAACAACTGATTGATTTTTTTTTTTAGGCTGAGGTGATTTATTATTATAAAGTAAATACCAAAAGATGTGGAAGTTACTTTAGGAATTTGACTACTTGATGTTGTAAAGACTTAGAAAATCAGTTGATCTTTGCAACACCAGACTCAGCAAGATTTGCTGCTGTGGTTTTGAAACAAAAGCTAAATGGGCTTTAAGGCATCTGAAGGATTGTTTAATTTACTAGTTTTAAATTACCTTTCTTTCTGATGCCAATCAAATTAAAACTAAAAAATCACCAACAAAAGCAGGCATATTCCAGTATGCAAACAAGCTGTGCAGTGCAGTAAAGCCAGACCCTTTTTTTCTACTCTTTTCCAAAAGCTTGCTGGAATAAAGAGCAGTATATGTGGGTCTCGTTATCTACGTTTTTCTGCCTGCCTTGTTCTGTGATTTTTTTTTTAACTTCCAGTTTTCTAAGTGGATGTGCACAGTAATAGTCCAGTAGCAGATTTCAAATACTGATATTTCTGGAAGATGGGAAGACACTGATTCTAGTGTCAATCATCAAACCATTTCTGAAATCTTAATCTTTCTGCTTTATTCACAGTGTCCTCATGCTGGATGAAGCCCATGAAAGGACTCTTTATACAGATATTGCCATTGGCTTACTGAGAAAGGTTATTTATTTTAATGTTCTCTGTAACGGTTTTCATTTTCATCCTTTTTGTTAAACCTCTGATCCTGATGGCTGATTAGTGAATCCATTTGAGAGAGGGTGATTTCTGAGTCCTTACTATCCTACAGCCTGTTGTACATGCCCAGCTATTTACTGTAGACATTTGTCTCGGGATCTTCGTGTTTCTTCTCTCCAATGCTGAAATGTCTCCTTATTAGCAGAAAGGTGGTCTTCATTCTGCTGCTGCTGCTAATGTGAAGTGATCTCATAGGGGGTTGTTGTTGACCTTCAGCCTAGTGATGATCTGACTCCTACTGGAAATTTAGAGTAAACGATAATGATTGCAGGCTGAATGCTCTTAAAATGAATATGTAAACCTCCAGCCATCAGGCTGTTAGATCTGTGGAGTGATGAGCATGCTTCAGTTCCTCAGTTGTTTTGTATTGTCGAAGTATTTTTAAAGAGAAGTTTTTGGTAGTCTTGGTTTTAGCCTTATATCTCAGAAGATAGTTTCTACTCTTGATATTTTTCGTCTCTATCCTAGATTCAGAAGAAGCGTGGGGATCTTCGACTAATTGTGGCTTCAGCCACCTTGGATGCAGAGGTATAGCTCCAATGTGATTTGAAATGAAGTGACCTTAAGTGGCAACTCCACTTTTATATATATGCATATATATATATATGTTTATTCTCTGTGGGGCTTTCTTGTGAAACATTACTGCTCTTTGAGTGGTGAAGAAAAGAGGAAAGAATGCAGAAAAAAAGTCTGCAGTAGTTAGGTTGCTGCATTTGGTTTTCATTTTGTGTTAGCAAACTTTTTTGGAAGTGAATTTAAATAAGAATCTGCTTTTCACATATTGATGTCTCTTTTTTTAATTCCCACTCCTTCCACGCCCGCCCCCATTTGTAGTGTTGTATGAAAAGATGTTCCCTTGGCTTAGTCTAGGCTAGTAAGAGACATTGGTTTAGCTCTGTTTTGGTGATGGCAATAATTTGAGACAACCGTAGGCCAGCAAAAATGAGTGATAAATGAGTAGATTCAATGTCATTGAGATCCTACTAGTTCCATTGATTGACTTTTGGCCTGTGGAAACTTATGTAACTTACTAAAAAGGCTGTTAATTTAATTTTGTGTAGGAACAGAAAACATGCTTTTCTTGATCAGATCAGTGTTTTGTCCAGCCCAATGTTCTTTCTAGAGCAGCAGCAACAGTAGGAGATGCTGGTTAGGGAGAGTGTGGGAGCCTGTCCAGCTGCTGTGGATCTGTTCTCTGTGAGCTGCCGCAGCAACAGTAGGAGATGCTGGTTAGGGAGAGTGTGGGAGCCTGTCCAGCTGCTGTGAATCTGTTCTCTGTGAGCTGCCTCAACACCTGCGATGGTTGTAATAGAGTTATTACACAGTGCATTCCTGCAGTTTCCTTCTAGTATGTGTTTATGGACCTGCTGTTTGTTAATTTGTCTTCAGACCTGCTCTATGAAGCTGAAAGTCTTCTGGATATCATGTGAGAGTAATTTTCAGAGGTTTGCCACCTGCTGTGTAATGAAGTACTTTATTTAATTTCTTCATTTTCTGCTTGTTTCATCAAGGACCTCCTGGTTCTATTAGTGTAGGATTTTGATTTTTTTTTTTTTGTAACACAACAATAACCAACACCAGTTTTACATTTATGTTATTTGTCACCTTTGATTCTGTGTGTCTCAGCTCTGTGACTTTTCAAACTGCTGCTCCCCAAGCAGAGCCCCAGCCTTTTCAGCCTCTCATAAGGCAGCTGCTCCATTTCCTTTATTGTGTTCTTTGCTTTTCTCTGTACTCCTAACTCCCATGTGTCCTTGATGTTGTGTTGAGAGCCTGTGTGCAGCACTGAAAGTGTAGGTGTACTGAGATTTTCTTTAGTGACAAATATCATATGCCATAAATTTTTGATTGTAAGCTCTTGCAGCACTTGCACTGCTGTGTATTCTGTACATTAGATAATGTTGCAGTACTCTGCCTTTGCAAAATTTTAGCTGCCAAATATGCATTTCAAATAGCTTACAGGTAATATAAGAATAGTAAGAGCAAAATGATTAGGATGACTGTATTAACGTTTGTTTAAATACAGAAAGTTTATGGTATCTCTGTAATGGTCATGAAAGTCAAGATGGATTATTTGGTTTCTTAACTTTCATTCTTTTGCTATTGCACATTTAAAATACTTCGTGGCAATAAAACTAAATTTATGAAGGTGTCTAGCAATGCAGAAGACAAAAACCTAAATCAGCCTAAGTGCTTTTACCAAGTGAGATGGTGGTGTTCAGTCAGAGCTGTAAAATATACTTGCTCTTCAAGAAATGGATGAGAATATGCAAGCCCTACCCAAAACTTTGAGGACCAGTCATTTCTAAGTTCTTCTTAGCTTTGACTTTGCTACTGTTCTAGATCCAGTAAGAAGTTTGTATGTCTGCTTTGTCCAGCAGTATCAGTTCTTCTAAGTTTTTTTATTACCTCTTTTTGATCTTTGCTTCTCAAAAGCAATAAACATGCAAGACTGTGTGTGTACCAAGTGCCTTACGCCAGACAGGAGAGAAAGCAACAAACCCCAAAGCTAAAATTTTTAAATTGGCACTGTCAAATTTATGACTAAAGCACCTAAGTTGTAGTAATTGAACTTCTTCATGTCTTGGAGTTTCTCCCTTCATTCTTTGAAATATCAAACTGAAAGTGTTTCTTTTTATGTTAATGTAGAAATTCAAGAATTTCTTTAATCAAAATGATACCGGTGACCCCAGCAAAGATACCAGTGTGATCCTTACCGTGGAGGGGAGAACGTTTCCAGTGGACATCTTCTACATACAGAGGTGTGTTTGATCTTGTCAATGGTGCTTAGGAGGGTATGAAACTGTGATATCATTTGGTCTCTGTTAGAGCTTAAATGTTCCTAGAAGGAGTAACCTTCAATCTGGCAAACATATGGATATCGCGTATAGCAGCTGAAGTGTTTCTAGGCATGCTGTACTGGAAAGGAAACAAATTAATTGCTGATTCCCAAGGATGCATCATGAAATAAATGTGGCATGCCTGTTGTGTCATTTCCAAAAGCTAGCTTGCTCTTTGTTCCTTATGGAAATGAGGAGTTTGTACCTATTTTTCTGCTAATGTCTATCCTGTTTTTTCTCCCTGTAGTCCTGTTCCAGACTATGTAAAATCAACTGTGGAAACTGCAATGAAAATTCACCAGATGGAGAATGATGGTGATATACTGGCATTTTTAACTGGCCAGGTACAGATAAGCAATATTTTTGCTTTACGACACTGAATTGTTGACTTTGCAAAGTGGCCTGTGACTCCTGCTTTCCATATCTGTGCTTCTTTTAGTCACACTAAAGATGACAGACATTTTTATATTGATGGGAGCAGAATTAAGCCAGTCACAAAGACTTGTAGAAAGCGTATGGCGTGGATTTGTCAAAGCTAGTGATGAATAGTTTTTCCCATTTAATATTTTCAGCCTTGTTAATAAATGGAATAGTGTGTGGGGGTTTGGTGCTAGTCACACCTGCAAAGTTGTTAAATTGACAGTGAGTCATTGCTAGTAGTTAAGGCAAATGGAATTTACATTTGTTAGGCTTAACATCATTAGCATGACAGGCAAACAAATTGCTGTGAGATACAAATTTACTTGTCTTTTCCTCCCTATTTAAGCCTGTCAGCTCACTTTGCAGCTGAGGAGTAGCATATCATTTTTCCTTAAAGAAAGAGCTTCAAAAGCATCTTTCATATTTTCAAAAGAAAATTCTTCATCCTCACAATTGATGTAATTTTTTGGAAGTATGAATTAGGTATCTCAGGAGGCAATGTCTGATCCTTTTGTTGTCTGTGTTTAAGAGTGAGATGTCACAGTTGATCTCTGAGATTAAGTGTGAGGTTGAGCAATAGGTGCTAATGAAGTTACTGTGTCATTTGTGATCAAGACCCACAGCATTCTGCACTGTCAAAATAGATTGGCCTCACATTTTGCTCTCACCAAGTTGAGATGGAGAGGAAAATATGCCTGCTTCCTCCTGTGCTTTGTTCAGTCCTTTCCTAGTGATTTTGCTCATATATTTGTGGTGTGATATTGTCTCAAATATCAGTGAACAAAAGTATTAATATGAATGCATATTTATTATGAATAGCAATTTATGTAAGAATATTAAAAAAATTGAGCTAGTCAAAAGATCCCAGGGTTTGATCAATTTGAACTATGGTATTTTTGTGCATTTTTTTTTTATGTAGGTGACAGCTATGTGGTATGAAAGTCAAACCTTTCACATTCTGTCCCCTGTCATTCTCTGGCTCTAGGAGGAAGTGGAGACTGTTGTTTCTATGCTAATAGAACAGGCTCGGGCCCTCTCTCGCACTGGAATGAAAAGGCACCTCCGTGTTCTTCCCATGTATGCTGGGCTGCCTTCTTCTGAGCAGATGAAAGTGTTTGAGAGAGTTTCTCGCAATGTCAGGAAGGTAAAGGCTGCTGTGTATGTCTCAATTTCTACCATCCAGAGAGATATCTGCGTTACACAGACTGCATATATCTGGCTCACATCATGAGACTATTGCAAACACTTAATAAAGGAGTCTTTCTGCATCACCTAACATTGCCTATCAGTTTTCAAACTGTGAACTAAGAGCATGTCCTCTGGCTTCCCTTACCACCTTTGATCAGTCTTAGACATGTTAATTCTAACTTTTCTGTTAACCTCATCAACTTTCAATTTTCAAGAGTCTCTGTACAGCCTTGTATTTGTCTATGTCCAGTTGCAGCTTCTTAATACTTTTAAGTCTTTTACCTGGTTTTCTTTCTTTTCGTGGTCTAAGTGTCTGTGGCTGTTTTCTACCTGTAATGGAAAAATTAGTGTCAGAGTGGGTAAGTGCTGTATTTTCATCTAAGAAACAAGTCAAAACTTGCCTGGGTTTAGTAGAAAAAAAGCTTTTTTTTTTTTTTTTTTTTTTTTGACTTCTGACAATCTGGTTCAGATATTTATGTCACAGAGCTATATAACTGGTCATGATTAATGCTTTCTGCTTAGGCAGAGCCTGTGTTGGGGCTGAGATTAGCCCTCAGAATTACACAGGGGTGAATTGTTATAATTTTATTCATGCTGCAGACTAAAAAGTAGAATTGTTCGTCTGGTGTTGGAGAACATAGAGTGTAAATAAACCACAGAACCACAAAATACTTCTTTTCTCTCCGGGATATGACATTAGTCAATTAACTTCCAAGGTTTACTTTTTTTAATTTCAGGTAATATAAGGACTAAGATTCTCTCTGTCATCTGGGAACAATTATTTTTTAATATTTTAGGACATACATGTAAGTGTATCTCTCCAGGGATACTGAACATGGGACACTTAATTCTGTTCTCCTCCTATCCCCTGCCTTGCTCCAGTGTCACAGGAAGCAGCTCAATAGAACTGAGTAGAAAGAAAATACTTGTTCTTACATCGTTTGCTAAATAAGAACACCTGATTTACAGTCAGTTAATTATTTTCTCTGCGAAAGCTGCCACGTTCTTCTTCTATGAAGAGAGAATAAATTTGTATGAGAAAATTATTATGAAGCTGTAAAGACTGGGCTGTTTCAAGCTGACAGCTCTGTCTGCTGCATTACTATATCCTTTTTTTACTCCAGAGTGTGTTTACTGGAACTGTTACTGAGATCTTTCACATGGCTTGTATTTGAGTCCT